>BSBM01001170.1:600000-888321 GCA_027924585.1 Larix kaempferi
TGAGGAAGAAAGGAATGTATCTACCAATGCCTTTCACTATTGGCACATACAGCCTCCCAAAGGCCAGGGAAGGAGAAAACTATGTTCAATATTTAGACATCTTCCATTTCAGTACAAAGTTTTTCAGAAGGCATTACCCTTGTGTTAAAGTTGCCGAACATATTATTGATCTCAAAACAAGCTTCGAGTACACCCATCTTATGGACCAAGAGGAAGAGTTTTTCCATATTGCTCGGAACTTAATGGAATTCGGCAAGCACTACAAGAAGAAAGCTGCAAAGAGCTTTTCTCCTAGGCCTGTCGGCATAATCCAAAAGGAGCAAGAAGCATCAGTGTCCTAATCAAGAGATCCGATAGAAATAGAACAAGAGGAAGATGACAGGATATTACATCAGCAAGATCAAGAAGCAGCTAGGATTGAAAATGAACAAGCTTCCAAGTTCCAAGAAGAAGAGGCAGCAAGAATCCAGAGAGAGAAGGCTATTCAATTGTAGCAGCAAGAAGAAGCTGCTAAAGTACAAAGGAAGCAGGAGAAAAAATATTTGGAAGATGAGGCTGCTAGAAGCCAGAAGGAAGAGGAAGTAAGGGCCCAAAGAGAAGAAGAAGACATAATCATCTAGGAATAGGCTGTTAAACTGAAAGAGGAGGAAGAAGAAGAGAGGATTTTGTTAGAAGAGGTAGATAGATTACAAGCAGAATTAGCAGAGCTATCTGAAAGGTAGAAAAAGGAGCAGACTAAGAAAACTCCCGAGCCAGAACCATCTACTCCACAAGACATGGAGTTGGATCCGCCACTGATAGACCAACTAGGGATAGCTCGAGAAGGGGTTGCTTCTACTGAAGGATTAGCATTGACCCCGTACAACCCCAGAAAGCAGCACCAGGTGGCCAACTTGGATTCCGTATATTTTCACAAGCGTAAAAGGGATATCATTGACCGAAGAGTAAGGAAAATGGAAATTGGGAAGGACTTATATGAATTCAGGGTACCAGAAACCACACTGGTCCAAGGAACTGATGTTGACCCTTCATTCCAAGCTCAATGCACTGTGGCATCAGCCGAGGCGAGTAAAGCCAATATCGATCGGTTAATAAATGAGGTAAAGCATTACAGAGATCAATGCTTCAAAATAAGAGATGACAAGAAGAGGGAGGTTCTAGAAGTAAATGAATTGAAGAAGAAATACAGGGAAATGATAGAAGAGAAGTTAAGGATAACTTTGGGAGCTCTATAACTTGAAAATGAGGAGAATTCACTAGAGATGCAGCTGGTCGTCTCCGAAGACAAGCAAAAGAACTTAAAGGCTCGGATATCAGAATTGGAAGAGCTCGATGCCAGTAGGGCCCAACAAATTCATCTCCCCAAGGATCAGTATGAGGGGTTAATTCAAGAAAAGGAGCAATTGTTGAAATAGCTCAAAGAAGAAGTGGAAAACAAGCAAGACCTGTTCACGTTTCACAAGAAAGCATGTGACATGCAAATAAAAGGCCATCAGCTGCTAGTGCTGATCTCAGGAGAAATTTGCAATGTGAAAGAAATGATCATGAAGATGACAGCCATCGAAGTCGGTGCCTTAAAGAAAAAAGACAAATTTGCAGAGCATGTGGAAGAGTTGAAACAACAATTTGAGTGGAGAAGAGGAAAATTTGGATTCCCCTCAAACTTGTGTGCCACCACCGAAGAAGAATTTGACTTAGATGCAGGAGTCCCTGAATTCAGTAAAGATTGTGGCGCTAGGCTAAGCTTGGAGATCAGAAAAACTGTCTGCAAATGTCACTCTTTCTACTCCAAAATTAGAGAATCCCATGGCAAGTGCCACTTGGTTCTGCCTGAAACTATCTATGAATTCCCAAGACAAGAACATCGGTTGGCTGAGTTACAAGGTGAGTTGGACCAAGAATTGAATTAAAAAGGTAGAGGTGATAAACCAAGATGAACTCCAAAAGTTCATTGGCCAACCCGCTATGCATATCTACTTTCTCGAAGCAATTTCCCAAGAAGCAACAGTAGGAGCAGCACAAGTCAAATAAGATCTGCGCAAGCATGAGATTGCAACAAAGGCAACAATATCTGTTCGGAGCAAAATTATCTTGAAAGAGCTCAGTCAATCGGCCACCCATATCCAAAGTGTAGATGGCCAAGCATCCACAAGCGATCTAGTTGGTGGGGATGAGTCAGCGAGTCAACAAAAGGAATCCAAATAAGATAGATAAACCATCAGAATTCTTATTTGTCTTAATGTGAGAAAAAGTTGAAATTCCTTTATTGTATAAATGATTTAAAAGACTGCTAGCTCTTATTTTGTCTTATATGGAAGGCTCTCCACGAATCTGTGGGTTTTGTAATTGCGCACTAAAGGACAAATTAGAATATTCTAGTGTTTAGGGTACACCTGTCAGCTCAAGGAGCAATTTGTAAATTTATAAATAGAAGAATAGAAGAGGAATAATGGAATTCTTGCAGGGGAAAGAAATTTTCTAACTGGTACGAATTACTTTACTACTCGCTCTAAGAACTGGAATTTTGCCTAATGAAAGCCTGGAGAGGACGTTTTGTTTGGAAATGTGTATTGAATGCTTGTTGGACTACTCTTGTGTCATTCATATACCACTATGGATCTTTCTTTGCTATATGAATTATTTCTGTGTAATGGATGATTTTGCTCTTTTCGTTACAATGTTGTCTGTCTTAAATGAGTAATGGAATGTATTCAGTGAATTAAAGCTATCTTTAATATCTTTTATCTTCTGCTGAGATTGTATCTTTATGATTTAATGGCTGTCTGTATGATCTTTAGATGTTTCTTTCAATGTATTGCTCATATTTACAGTTTTCTCCTCGCAAGGATAGATTAGATTTGCTTATACTGTTTTAGGTTAATTTAGATTAGTTATCTGCATTTAGCTTACGGAACTTGCATGTCATCTTTAAATAAAATACATAGACGGTAGATTGGGCCGCAACTGGTGTAAAGAACAAGAATCTTTAAATCTTACGGTAGCTGGAACCATTAACCAGACGGATTCCCCACACCAAACGGTGAGCAATCTAATTGGGCTTGTTTACTAGGGAGAATCCCTTTCTGAATGATGCTGCGATTTTCAAGGCATCAACAATTCTTGGCACTAGAAGGAGGGCCACCAGTGCATGGCTGATAAAGGATATTCCTCCATTGGCAGAAACATTACTGGAAACCCACTTGAAACGGTAATTTCAGACAATCCAAATCTTGAAGTGACAAATCAAGAAAACCTCAATTCTCATTCTGAACAACAAGAAGCACTGTATGTTGTACCTTTTACAGAGGTAGAAGACTTAAGAAGGAACACACAAGCTTATGTTAAACAACTCGGTCGTTTAAACACAATAACTTTTCTCCCTAGAAGAAGAAATCCTAAAAGGGAAAGACAGTATATCGGTGATTCAATTCAGGTGCAGAAATTTGAAGAGCTAGTAGATTTATATTTGGAAGAGATCACAGAACCTTCGAAAGAAGTCGATTCTGAAGATCTAGAAAATCTTGAAGATCCTTTCACTCCAAAGAGTTCTCCACCTCATACTCCACATGATTCTCCACCTAATTCTCCACATAGAGCCATGGCTATACTTGCATGGAGGGCCAGGGGGCATTAAAATTAGCTGGACCATTCCCCAAGATGCCTAAAATGTTAGGATATTCCTATACTCCATCCTAATCCCACAAGTATTTTGATCATTTACATTTTCAGTCATGCATGCACTTTTAGGGTTTGCATGCATTCTAGGGTTTGCATGCATCCCGGTCATCAGTCCAGCACCTAGCCCTCAGTTAGCCAGCCCCCAGGAGCTTCTCACTATTCAGTTTTAGCCCTCCAGTTGCTTAATGTGACCTTCTTCCTTGATTTTAGGGAGAAACTCGCCCTTCTTCACCTACCAGTCCAGTTGTCACTCAGTTACACTTAGTTACAGTCAGTTACAGTCAGTTACACTCAGTTACACTTAGTTACATTGAGTTACACTCAGTTACACCTACCAGAGTTAGTTTGACTGATGCTTGATAGTTACTTGAGCATTGATGACTCCACTGATGATGATGAAGACTTCTAGTTGCGCTCCAATGATCATGAGGACACCTAGTTGTGCTCTGATGACACTCTGTTGATCTTATGATCACTCCGAGAGGCTAATTCGAGTTGCCACCTTAGGCATTCGAATCCTCTCTACCATTGTACTATTTATTTGTCCATACTGTGATTAATTAATTAGTGTGTGTGAAGTATTATTGCTTCTATCTGAGTTCTACTGTACCATATTATTTTGTTGCTCATTATACTGTATTGTTCACTCTTCTTCTATTTTCCTACTTAATCATAATTACTCTTGTGAGGTATACATCATCTCTTAGATCTGCTGTGAGGATTTTCACATGGTATCAGAGCATGTTGAGAGTATTGTTTATCTCCATTCTTGAGAGTTTTTTGCAGGTTATTATCAAGATTTCGAGTGCAGCAATTGCATCAGTTTCTGCATTTTTGCAGCAGTAGCAGTTGCAGTTATTCTATATTGTTTTTGCAGGTCTTCTACAGCTTCAATGTATCCTGAATTAGAAGAAATCACTCCTCTTTATCTATTCAACTATGATGAATGGAAACCAAAAATAATAGCATATTTAAAGAGCCATGATCTCTTTGATTGCTATTTTGAAAGAGAGTTTGAATCCTCTACAAAGAAGATTAAATGGTTGAATAAACGTGACATGCACATTGGAAGAATGAATCTTACTATGACTAATTACATATTGTACCTGACCATCATTGATATTGAAACTCCAAAAGAGTTATGGGCTCATCTAGATGAAAGATTCGGCAAAAAGAATGATGGATTTGGTCCAAATCCCTTCAAAAGCAAGCAAGGTGATGCATTCGCTCCACTTGATGGTCTCTTAGATCATGATGCATTTGCTCCTCCTGATGGTCTCTCAGATCATGTTGCATTCGCTCCCCTTGATGATCTCTCAGATCATGAACCAGTATCATCTCATATTGAAGTTGTTGACAAAGAACTTGCAGATTCTCCACTCATGCTCAAACTTTCTTCTCTTTCTGTACCAGCTCACACTCTAGAGATTGCAAAAGGTCCTAAATCCTCTCTTGCACCAGAGTCTGTTGGTTTGCATCATCATCACATGATTATTTCAAAGGTCAAAACAGCTACTGAAGGTAATGCATTCACTCCTCTCCAGCTATCTCCTCTTTTATACTACTATATGATCATAAATTCATGCTTTCAGAAGGTCATCGAAGAATATGGCCATTGCCATTCACTTGGGATAATTTCTCATGCATCTACTGGTTTTGATCTCACCTCTCATGGTTCAAAGGAGATCTCAAGAAACCATGATTCAAGTCTTGGATCTAATTTGGATTCTAAGCAATTACTGCTTGGGATAATTTCTCATGCATATGATAGTTTTGATCTCACCCCTACTGGTTCAAAGGAGATCTCAAGAAACTGTTTTTTACGTCTTAAATCTGATTTTGATTTCAAGCAAACATGTAATAGTTATTTTTGGCATAATCTCACCCATGGTGGTTTGAACGAGAAGAAAAAAGACTATATGCACTTTCACGGATTTGATCCTACCTCAGCTGATTCGAATCACAGGTTCAAGGATCATTCTCATACTGTTGGATTTGTTCTCATCACATTCGATCTGAAGAGCAAGTACAAGCACATGCTTTTTGAGCATGATCCACTTCTTCCCAAGAAGAAGATACCTCCAGACATATGACCAAGCATCACACATGCTTGAGTTTGGAGCATTTATTTTTGTGTGTGCCTTACAGTCTGTTTTTTGAGGAGGGGGTATGTTTCCCATGAAATTTTCCCACTTCCTTGGTTTATTGATTGTTATTATTCATTGTATTGGGTGACCTTTGGTCTTAGTTACCAGGGCCCAGGATGGATTAAGGGGGGGTGTTAGGATATTCCTATACTCCATCCTAGTCCCACCAGTATTTTGATCATTTACATTTTCAGTCATGCATACACTTTTAGGGTTTGCATGCATTCTAGGGTTTTCATGCATTTTGCATGCATCCCAGTCATCAGTCCAGCACCTAGCCCTCAATTAGCCAGCCCCCATGAGCTTCTCACTATTCAGTTTTAGCCCTCTAGTTGCTTAATGTGCCCTTCTTCCTTGATTTTAGGCAGCAACTCACCCTTCTTCACCTACCAGTCCAGTTGTCACTCAGTTACACTCAATTATAGTCAGTTACACTGAGTTACACTCAGTTACACTTAGTTACATTGAGTTACACTTAGTTACACCTACCATAGTTAGTTTGACTAATGGTTGACAGTTACTTGAGCATTGATGACTCCACTGATGATGATGAAGACTTCCAGTTGCGCTCCGATGATCATGAGGACACCTAGTTGTGCTCCGATGACACTCTGTTGATCTTATGATCACTCTGAGAGGCTAATTTGAATTGCCACCTTAGGCATTCAAATCCTCTCTACCATTGTACTATTTATTTGTCCATACTGTGATTAATTAATTAGTGTGTGTGAAGTATTATTGCTTCTATCTGACTTCTACTGTACCATATTATTCTGTTGCTCATTATACTGTATTGTTCACTCTTCTTCTATTTTCCTGCTTAATCATAATTACTCTTGTGAGGTGTACATCATCTCTTAGATCTGCTGTGAGGATTTTCACATAAAAATCTAGAGAAGGTTTTGCCTAAGTATGACCTAGGTACAGGCATATCTGCTAAAGATCATCTTAAGATTTTTTATTTAGCTTTGAATCTTTTAAATGTACAGCATGAAGATGTAGTCTATAGGCTTTTCCCATACACATTTGAACCGAAAGTTTCTTCCTGGTATTTTAGCTTACAAGCTAGCTCAATTTCCAATTGCGAGGAGTTTGAAAAATGTTTTTTAAAGAAGTATGGGAATCAAAAAACTTTAGCTACACTCATGAAATAATTATTGTCCATGAGAATGGAAAAGAAAGAAAAGTTTCAAGACTTCAACCAAAGGTTCACTATGCTCTTGAATAATTTTAGCGAAGCAACTAAACCTATAGAAGAATCTTTAGTTGAATATTATACAACAACACTTGAAGGCCCCATAGCAATGTTCGTCAAAAGAACTAAGAAGACCACCCTAATAGAAAATTTCGAAGACGCTAGGAAGGTGGAAGAAGAAGCAGACAACATTGCTAAACATGCCTTAGATGCAGAAACAAAGCCAGCAACTAATAGAAAACCCCTGCTACTTACTAGGAATAAAGAAGAGTCATCGGTGGACATGGAAAACATAGTTAAAATGATGCAGAAATTGACCAATAAAATTGTAGATCTTGAGAAAGATAAGGCAGCTAGTACATCTAGGAATCCTTTCAAACCATTCTACAAGAAGAGAGAAGATAATGACCAGCCTCATCCACCTATGAAAAACTCCCCTATTTTAAATCTAAATGAAATAGGAATGGAACACTTATGTACCTTTCATCAAGAGTTGCACTCTGAAAAGAGTTTCCCATAATGGATTAATTCTATGAGTTTAGTAATGAACCAAATGTTGGATTTACAGATTCCAGATCAAGATGATCCTCCAGAGGAACAAACCCTTGAAGTAGAGGAACCCTCCCCAAGTACCACCATGGTATTATGGGACTGGGTACCTTTAATTGAATTAATAGAAGACGATCCCTTGGAGAGCCTAGTCTCTACTGTAAACATTAACACTCATAGTAATGGTCCCATTGCAGATCCAGTTCCAAGCTCAACTATGCCCAAACCTAAAGTTTCCAAAGAGATGCCTAAGAGACACATTACAGTCATTCCGCCTCAACCTAAAGCTAACCCAACAGCTGCCAAATAGCCAAACATTGACACAATAGTCCAGCAACCAAAAGTCACATTGAGCCAGACAGACAATCAAACAAAAGTTGTAAAAGAATGTGATATGGGATATGACATCATTGAAGATATAAAGAAGGTAAAAGAAAATGTTTCGATATTCGATATGTGTAGTTTTCCCCAACAACGAAACAAGTTGTTGCAAGCTCTTCAATCCTAGCCCAGCACTCCATTAACAGACACTGAAGAAGACCCTGAAATTAATGAAGCCAATATCGGCGGGAAATCCAAATCCTAGACATTGCCTTTTCTTTTAACTTTTGAAATCTTCAATCACAATGTACACAATTGTCTGGTAGATTCTGGAGTATCTTCGACTGTCATGCGACTGTCGATCTGTAAGAAGATTAACGGTCGACCAATTCCATCTCCCACTCAGATTATTCAGTTAGATAGGATTATTGTTCAAGTTATTGGGGAAATGAAGGATGTGCTCATTAGGTTGTCGGCAAATTCTAGATTATGTTAGTTCATTGATATAATGGTAGTTGACATTCCTGAAGCCTATGGTTTAATCCTAAATAGGGACTGGTCCACAAAACTAAATGGTTACTTTGCAACTGATTGGTCCCATTTATGGTTACCATATCAGAATAGGAAGAATCAAATTAAAATTTTGAGGGAACCACACATGAAACAAAATGTAACTCAGATAGAAGGAAAGAACGAAGCTATAGCCTTCTCATCTTCAGTTTTGGGGAATTATTTCTTAGAAATTGATCTGGGTAATTATCAATCTAAAACTATTAGCCATGAATCAGATAAATAGTCCAATCTCCATTTTTCTTAGACTGATGATATCGATTGTAACATAGTTAGCTTAGTCAATGACTTAGATCATAAAGATACTAACTTATTTAAATCAAACAATGTTTTTTGGACTTTATACTTTGATGGTTCCAAGACTCTGGAAGGATCCGGAGCTGGTTGTATTCTAGTGGATCCTGAAAGTAATAAGTACTTCTTGTCCTGTAGATTAGAATTTGAGTGTACTAATAACACTGCTGAATATGAATCTTTAGTCCACGGATTGAAGAAAGCCATCGGTTTGAATGTTAAGTACCTGAAATTTTTTGGTGACTCAGAAATAGTTGTAACACAGGTAAGAGATACCATTCACTATCTTTCACCTCATTTGAAAGGTTATTAGGCTGAGGTATGGGATTTAATCACGCATTTTGATGCTTTCAATATAAAATCTGTTCCTAGACTACAAAATGATGTGGCTGATTTATTAGCAACTTCCACTTCCATATTGGTGCCCACTGATAACAAATGTTCAATCGAACTCGTTTTTAGGCCTTTTGTCCCATACAATATCACAATTTTCAGAGTTTTCGATGATGACGATCAGATCATCAGTTTTCTAACAAATGAAGACATTTTCCAAGAAGCTGCGATAGACGAAGAAGAGCATGATGTTTTTTTACAAAAGAAAGATGAGGCTAAAGGAAATTTCATCCCCAAAGGGGTTAGGTCACTTGAAATGATTTTTGATCTACAGAGTAAGTTCAAAAGGCCAGCAAATACTAAAACCAATAGCTCATTGATGCAACATGAATTAGTAAATCTAGGCACCAAAGCTGAACCAAAATTTGTTAACCTTGGTAACTGTTGTTCACCGGGAAAAAGAAATAAGTTCATCAAGATTTTTTGACAATATAAGGACATTTTTGCATGGACTAATGAAGATTTGAAAATATATGACACCCGCATTATTTAGCATATCATACCAATGAAAGTAGGCATCAAGCCATTTCAGCAACAATTGAGGAGGATGCACCCTACTCTCGAACCTTTGATTCAAAAGGAATTGAAGAAGTTACTTGATGCTAAGATAATATTTAAGGTCCGGCATTCCGAGTGGGTTGCTAACCTAGTTCCCGTAAGAAAGAAGTCAGGAGAGATAAGATTATGTGTTGACTTCATAAATCTGAAAAGAGCTTCAAATAAAGATAACTATCCCGTCCCTTCAATGGAATAAATTCTCTAGATGGTATCAGGATTGGAACTCTTCTACCTTCTTGATGGTTTCTCTGGTTACAATCAAGTATTAGTAGCTGAAGAGGACTGTCTTGAAACTACTTTCTGCACCAAGTGGGGAACTTTCGCATACCGAAGAATGCCATTCGGCCTAATAAACGTAGGCGCCATGTTCCAGCGAGCAATGGACATCACCTTCCGAGGATTGGGTGGCCATTGTGTCGTCGTCTATCTAGATGATGTGACTATTTTTTCAAAGAAAAGAGAAGACCATGTTGTTCATTTAAAACATATTTTTGATCGTTGCGGAAAATATGGTATTTCTTTAAACCCCAAGAAGAGTGTGTTTGTTGTTCTTGAAGGTAAACTTCTAGGTCATATCATTTCAAAAAAGGGAATTTCAATAGACCAAGAGAGAGTGCAAGTTATCAATAAAATTCCCATGCCCCATAACAAAAAATCCATGCAGTCATTTATGGGCACTATCAATTTTGTCCAAAGATTTGTCCCCAATTTCGCTCAAACTGTTAAACCTTTGCAGCAAATGGTCAAGCAAAGCACACAGTTCAAATGGACAGAATTAGAAAAGGATGCATTCAGAGATATTAAAGTAGCCATAGCTAATGCTCCTTCCTTAAGAAGCCCAAATTTTGACAAATATTTTATCTTGTATATTTTTGCTTCAGATGACTCTCTCGTAGCTGTGCTCACGCAAAAGAAAGAATTGGGAGACGAATACCCAATCTCGTTTATGAGCACCAGTCTGCAAGGTGCTAAACTGAACTATCCTGTTGTCGAAAAATAGGCGTATGCCGTGTTGAAAGCAGTAAAATAGTTCAGACCATATATTCTTAAGAACATAACTAAAGTTATAGTTCCCCACCCAGCCGTTAGATCCCTTTTCGTTCAAAAGGAGTTGGGAGAAAGGAGGGGAAATTGGGTCACAGCTCTTCAAGAATATGACTTAGAATTTAAACCGGCCACCGTCATTAAAGGACAAGGCCTATGTAAATTGCTTACTGAACATACAATTGATGAAGAGCAGGACTGGAAGAATGAAGCTGAGCTGAATTCAGTCGAAGTATGTCCAATTTTCACAGCTCCTGAATCATGGTATAGGGATTTAGTGCATTACTTGCAATAAGGGTACCTACCAAAACACTGGAGTTATAAACAAAGAAGGGCCCTCCATTTAAAGTCAGTAGCTTATCAAATCATTGATGGAATACTTTTCAGGAAAAATTATGGTGGATTTTTTCTCAGATGCCTAGAGAAGGAGGATGCAGGTAAAGTCGTTAAGGAGTTACACGATGGCCCTGCTAGGGGACATTATTCAGGGGAGACAATGGCTTACAAAATACTGAGAGCTAGCTATTACTGGCCCACTTTATTCTGGGATTCCCATACTTATGCACGGAACTGTGATGTATGCCAAAGGAGTGCTGGAAAATTACCTAAGGTAGGAGGACCCTTGCAGCCGATTATCATCTCAGAACCTTCCGAACAGTGGGGTATAGATGTCATCGGAGAGATAAAACCAAATTCTTCTCTGCAACATCGATACATCCTGACAGCCACCGACTATTTCACCAGATTAATAGATGTTGCCCCATTGCGCAAGATCAATGAAGATGCAGTCATCAGTTTCTTAAAAGAGAACATCATAACCAGGTTTGGGGTTCCAATTTCCCTAGTATTTGATAATGCCACTTATTTCTCGTCTTTTAAAATAAATGAATTTGTTTATGAAAGGGGAATTAAATTGCATTATTCAACCAATTACTACCCCCAGGGAAATGGACTATCTAAATCTTCAAACAAAAACCTCATTTGAATTCTCAAGAAGACTGTGATTGAAAATCAATGAAGCTTGCATATAGCTCTCCCAAATTTCTTATGGGAAGATAGGGTGACTCCAAAGAATGCATTAGGGGTTTCCCCTTACACCCTTGTCTATGGAAAGGAAGCCATCCTCCCTCCCAACATCTTACTTCCATCCTTGCAACTGTCCCAAGCCTCTCGAGGGTCTGGTAGTCAAATTTTACAATCCAGGATTGACACCCTGCTTCAACTTGAAGAAGCCCAGAATAAAGATAAGAACAGATTCCACCAACACCAAGATACATTCAAAAGATGGTTCGATAAAAGGAATTCTAGTAAAAAAGTTTTGAAGTAGAAGATTTAGTTCTGAAATGGGACCATAATCATGAAGGCAAGGGAATGCACACAAAATTCCAACACTTATGGGCAGGCTCTTACCAAATATCTGTAAAGCTCAGTCCATCCACTTACAAGCTAACAGACCTCCAAGGAGAGGAAGTAACCCTTCCCCTCAATGGCCTCGCCTTGAAACAATACTTTGCATAGTCTCGTTGAGGTTTTCTATACATAAATAAAAGGTTTCTTTGTTCCTTTATTTTCTTTGTTGATCTTTGTTTTGTTTTGTTTTGTTTTGTAGTTAGGTTTGTCAGTACCATTTACTTTTGTCTAGACTTTCTCTTTTCTTAGGCTAATAAAACCCAACCCAACCCCTGGCTTAGCGGTAGTACAGAACTCTTGGCAAAATCGAAATCTTGAAGGTGGAATCTCAGTTTTAAAGAGAAGGAGGATCTGTGACTTTGCTTCCACTCATCAGCCTTTGAAATGGAGGGATCTCTTCCTGTTTGGTCAAAATAACCCCAGTTAGATGACTAATGATCTCGTATTTCTCTCCCACTATCTCAAGGTTCCACCCTTTTAATATCAATGCCTGTCTCAAGATCCTCTTGCTATTAGGGAACCATGGATAGGAAGCATGCCTCACAGGGGTATGGTATTTAAATGATCCCATGCTACAAATAAAAGCCTAAAGGCTTACATCAAAGGGTCTAATTTCCAGATATTCTTGTGTCAATTAAAGCATGGCTGAGATAAAAGCAAAATGTTCAAGTCAAGAGAGTTGTTCAGAAGACTCAGCTCAAGCTAGGTTCTTCTCCATCAGTGAGGCTTGATAAATCGAATAAAATCTCTTGCTCACACAAAACATTATGGATTGAAGGACCCAAATCAAAGATTGAAATTTTAAGGAAACTATTTCTAGAAGGCTCAAACAGCAAAAGCTATCAAATACATAAACATCCAAAAGAATGTAGATAGCATGGGAATGAGGAAGAAACGAATATCCCTGTGAAGTACTGTTACGATCCTGTGGAGTCCTCTTTTGGTCAGGACATCATGAAGACAATCCCTAAAAGAATTAACTCCATACTCTAGCCTTGAGAGAGTTTGAAGGAAGTACAAGTCTTAGTCTCCTTTCTCCCAAAGACCAATATGATTAAGAGATCACTCCATTCTTAAAAGTTGAATTATGGGGCACTCTTATTGCACTTGGAGCTGTGATTTTAAATGACATTCTAAGTTATGACAAGATTTTGTTTCAGAGATCTGTGTTCACCAGCGAATCGCCAATTGTTGTTGATGCAACATTCCCCCCCAAAATTTTTGTAAATATTGGGTCCTTCCTATTCTTTTTTGTTTAAGCACTTGTTTTTTATCAAATCTTTCTCACTTAATCTTCAACTTTTCCTAAAAGTGCTGACCCTTCTAGTTCTTTTTGTTTTTTTTACTAAGGCATTTTTTCCTTCTATTGAAAAGCAGTGCATTGTTTTAAATCTTAACTGTGCACATCAGTCGGCACCGTTTTAATGGTTAACTGTGTGCACACTCAAAGCACAGATTGGAAGCACAAACTTTAGGCTTATGTCTTGCATGAAAGGTGCACTTTCTAAGACTTATGCTTTCGCCTCGTTGCCAAAACTTGGCTTTTCAACGAAATTTCCCTGCGCAAATTAAAGGTTTAAAATATGCGCCATATTAACACATGATTCTTTTGCAGAGTCTAAGTCTAGCTCGGTCGCCATTGGTGCAATTCCTAATAATAGGACGAGCACTTTGGTGCAGGATTTGTCCTTAAGAACGCCAACACAAATAATCTCTCAAGTCTTTTCTTTATGGCTCATTGGTGCAGTTCCCATTAGCACACATTTTGTGACTAAAACTTGCACCAAACGCGCAAGGCTTATCCATATAGCTCCCGCTTCCATAGCCACGCCTCGTCTTTCCTCGAAGTCTAATTTTGGGGCAGTGCTATCATCGCAGAGCTTAATCTTGCAATCATCGCTTTGGCACAGGACTTAACATTATGATCGCCGCTTTGGCGCGAATTTTTATTTTGGTGCACATGCAACCACGAAGTTGGTAGGGTCATGAATGTGCCCATGTTTCATTTTAAATGCTCAAGTTCTTGAGCCCCATGCTCATAACTCCGCAAACCTATCACGTACGTGAATTAATTGCCTCCCCTATATGAATGCATAGAATGGGATTTCAAAAAATCACTCGACCACTGCCATAGGAGAACGGATCTCGATGTTCGATATTGAACTCTCACTGTACTGATGCCCATCTCAGAACGATCACTACCCACCGCGGAACACTGCCAAGCTGATAGGTAGGTGCTCGGCCCCTCCTCTCTTCATTTTTCGAGGTTCTCATTTGGACTCGCACCCCTTTCGTACCCTTTTATCGACTATATATATATGCAAAACAAACTTAGACGCACTAAGTGCTTAGTTGTGAGTCGGAGTCATGAAGACATGGAACCACCATATGCAAACCAGAGCCTGGAAGGTGCTATCCTCCCATGCGCGCTTCAAATTTTTCCCACCATTGTGTACTCGGCGTCCTAAGTAAGTTTTTCCATGCATCTTGCCATCTCTGAGTTTGCCCGGTTATACCTTAATGGCCACATATCTTGCATTCTATGCTCAAATCTGTAGCTAATGCTTTGTTTTTCTGGTTAAAATGCCACATACACCCCATGGAAAATTCGCTACCAAGCAATGATACCATTCGTGCCAAGGCCACATAAAACCCACAGCGCTCAGCCAAAACCACCTTAGAATATGTTGAGAAAAACCCATAGGCTAGCAGTGGTAGCTTTATAAATAGCTCCGCTTTTTACTTATAGAGGCTGGCTACTGTGAAAGAAGAACCAATAAAACCACCCATGTGATATTTGTCAGGCATTGCTTGCATGAATGCAGTGGTCTCACTAGGCATACAAAACATTATAGGTACTTGCGCATTTCTGTGAATGTCATGACATTATTAACTGCTCCAGTTCCTTATCCTCCATTAGTTTGTCTTGGCTCGGTATTTTGATTTGGAAAATTCCTACATATTGAGCAAAAGTAAATAGTGCAAATAAGAATCTTTCTCGCTCCCTTTCCACCATGTTGATTTCCTTATTTTTAGACTTCCTAAACTCTTGTCTTTACTCTTGGTATTACATTGACAACGAACTAGCTTTGTCAAGTTAAGCTATTTGAACATGAAATCAAGACAACCCTGATCCTAACCATCATTCCAATAATAATTAAACCATAGGGACATTTCTCTTATATATGAAACCACAGTGGCTTGTATAGCTTGTTGGCATTTGCATCTAGTATTTCTCATGATTTTTAACTATGAAATGGTAGCTGCAATTGTGAATTAGCTGATCATTTTGTTAAAACGGCCTCCATATTATGAAAGTGGCATATTCTGAAATTTTCATAACTATTTTGCTAATGTTTGAAGGTTATCTAGTTAAAGCCAACTCTGTCATATTTTCTCTCACAAATCTATATGAGGCTTTGCATTCTAATAATGGATGAATGTCTACATACGCCTTATTTGTACTGCCCTGCTTACCACTGGATTATCATGCATAGGAGGTTTGCAAGGAAGAAAGCCACGAAAAAGATTGACTTAGATTCAGATGTAGAAATCCTGTTGGACGCTTCACTCGAGACAATGTTTACTGATACACAAGCTACCACAAACGTGCCCCTTGGGAGCTCTGCCCCATAATTTTAGTGGGGTGATCTATATAGGTTTATCATGGACCAAGACAATTCTCAAGCCTCCATAGAAGATGCTTTGGTGTATGCAAACATCTGAAGGTCTTACCTCCATAAGGAAACAACTCATCATGAATTGTTCCCATGTTCTGAAGTCATTGGCTGGTTGGTCCCTCATGTCAGGACTGACACTAGGTTCATAAATGATAAAAATGGGATGAACCTTGCATCTTTTGTCCCTGAGCATATCACAACCACCTACAAATTACCTCAACCCAAATCTTGTTTAGATAATGAATGGATAGCAAAACATCTTATGGACCCATTGGACGCCGCCAAGAAAATGATGATAGCTGACAGACAGATAAGAAGGAGGAATAATAATGAGTATGAGACCAACCTCCTAAAGACTCCTTATAGACTCATTGTTCTGATGTTGATCCAGATATTTGGTATGCCAAATGGAAATATCTTTAAGCTCAGATGGGTACTAGTAATATTCCATATAGCTATGCATGGTACCATCTTTAATTGGGCTGATATAATTTCAGACGGCTTGGTCTCACAGCTAACTGCTGCCGAAGGAGGAATGACTCAGAAGAAGGCGAAATTATTTATGTCCTCATACTTGATAGACTGCCTACTGAGCAAACACACCTTCCTTGACTTGGGTTGTTCATGGAACATAAAAGAGACACCTCTCTTCATGGCCTATCAACTCACATGGGAAAGCAAGTACACGGGCTATTACAAGCAGGTTTGTGAGAAATTCATCATGCCTCTATACCAGCTTATTTTTGTAAAGGAACCAGATTGCATATCAGAGAATGCCATGCCCATTATCGAAGTGGTTGGAAGTTATTACCATGGTATAAAAGGTACCTATATCCGAATGAGTGGAGGATCCATATCTCCCTTTGCACTCCCTAGATATGCTACAGATTTTGTGAAACACTAGGAAGCCATAAGGCAACTCTTCAGCATTGGCAGGATCAACAGAGTTCTCACTGAGAGGAAGAAAAGGATATATCCACCAATGCCTTTCACTATTGGCACATACAGCCTCCCGAAGGCCAGTGAAGGTGAAAACTATGTTCAATATTTAGACATCTTCCATTTCGGTAAAAAGTTTTTCAGAAGGCATGACCCTTGTGGTAAAGTTGCCGAACATATTATTGATGTCAAAACAAGCTTTGAGTACGCCCATCTTATGGACCAAGAGGAAGCATTTTTTCATAGTGCTCGAAACTTAACGAAATAAGGCAAGCGCTACAAGAAGAAAGGTGCAAAGAGCTTTTCTCCCACGCCTGTTGGCCTAATCCAAAAGGAGCAGGAAGCATCAGTGTCCCAATCAGAAGATCTGACAGGAATAGAACAAGAGGAAGATGACAAGATATTACATCAGCAAGATCAAGAAGCAGCTAGGATTCAAAGTGAACAAGCTGCCAAGTTCCAACAAGAAGAGGCAGCAAGAATCCAGAGAGAGTAGGCTATTCAATTGCAGTAGCAAGAAGAAGCTGCTAAAGTATAGAGGAAGCAGGAGAAAAAATCTTTGCAAGATGAGGCTGCTAGAAGCCAGAAGGAAGAGGAAGCAAGGGCCCAAAGAGAAGAAGAAGACAGAATCATCCAGGAATAGGTTGCTAAACTTAAAGAGGAGGAAGAAGAAGAGAGGATTTTGTTAGAAGAGACAGATAGATTACAAGCAGAATTAGCAGAGCCATCTGAAAGGCAGGAAAAGGAGCAAACTGAGAAAACTCCCAAGCTAGAACTGTCTACTCCACAAGACATGGAGTTGGATCCGCCACTAATATACCAACCAGGGATAGCTCGAGAAGGGGTTGCTTCTACTAAATGATTAGCGTTGACCCCATACAACCCCAGAAAGTAGCGCTAGGTGGCCAACTTGGATTTCGTATATTTTCATGAGCGAAAAAGCGCTATCATTGACCGAAGAGTAAGGAAAATGGAAATTGGGGAGGACTTATATGAATTCAGGGTATCGAAAACCACACTGGTCCAAGGAACTGATGTTGACCCTTCATTCCAAGCCTAATGCACTATGGCATCAGCTGAGGTAAGTAAAGCCAATACCAATCGGTTAATAAATGAGGTAAAGCATTACAGAGATCAATGCTTCAAAATAAGAGATGATAGGAAGAGGGAGGTTCTAGAAGCAAATGAATTGAAGAAGAAATACATGGAAATGACATAAGAGAAGTTAAGGATAACTTCAGGATCTCTACAACTTGGAAATGAGAAGAATTCACTAGAGATGCAACTGGCTGTCTCCGAAGATGAGCAAAAGAACTTAAAGGCTCGGATATCAGAATTGGAGGAGCTCGAAGCCAGCAGAGCCCAACAAATTCATCTCTCCAGGGATCAGTATGAGGGGTTAATTCAAGAAAAGGAGCAATTGTTGAAACAGCTCAAAGAAGCAGCAGAAAACAAGCAAGACCTGTTCACGTTTCACAAGCAATCATGTGACATGCAAATAAAAGGCCATCAGCTGGTATTGCTGATCTCAGGAGAAATTTGCAACGTGAAAGAAATGATCATGAAGATGACAACCATCGAAGTCAAAGCCTTAAAGAACAAAGACAAATTTGCAGAGCATGTGGAAGAGTTAAGACAACAATTTGAGTGGAGAAGAGGAAAATATGGATTCCCCTCAAACTTGCGCGCTACCATGGAAGAAGAATTTGACTTAGATGCAGGAGTCCTTGAATTTAGTAAATATTGTGGTGCTAGGCTAAGCTTGGAGATCAGAAAGACTGTCCGCAAATGTCACTCTTTCTACTCCAAAATTAGAGAATCCCATGGCAAGTGCCACTTGGTTATGCTTGAAACTATCTATGAATTCCCAGGATGAGAACATCGGTTGGTTGAGTTGCAAGGTGAGTTGGACCAAGAATTGGACTATGTTAAAAAGGTAGAGGTGATAACCCAAGATGAACTCCAACAATTCATTGGCCAACCTGTTGTGCATATCTACTTTCTCGAAGCAATTGCCCAGGAAGCAGAAGCAGGAGTAGCACAAGTCAAATCATATATGTGCAAGCATGAGATTGTAGCAAAGGCAACAATATGTTCGGAGCAAAATTATCTTGAAAGAGCTCAGTCAATGGGACACTCATATCCAAAGTGTAGATGTGCCGAGCATCCACAAGCGAGCCATTTGGTGGGGATGAGTCAGAGAGTTAGCAAAAGGAAGCCAAATAAAATAGATAAACCATCAGAAATCTTATTTGTCTTAATGTGAGAAAAAGCTGAAATTCCTTTATTGTATAAATGCTTTAAAAGACAGTTGGCTCTGATTTTGTCTTATATGGAAGGCTCTCCACGAATCTGTGGGTTTTGTAACTGTGCACTAAAGGAAAAATTAGAAGGTTCTAGAGTTTAGGGTACACCTGTCAACTCAAGGAGCAATTTGTAAATTTATAAATAGAAGAATACAAGAGGAATAATGGACTTTTTACAGGTGAAAGAAATTTTCTAGCTGTACATATTACTTTGCTACTTGCTCTACAGAAAATGGAATTTTTCCTAATGAAAGTCCAGAGAGGGACGTTTTGTCTGGGAAATGTGTATTGAATGCTTGCTGGACTACTCTTGTGTCATTCATATACCACTGTGATATCTTTCTTTGCTATATGAATTATTTCTGTGTAATGGATGATTTTTCTCTTTTCTGTACAATGATGTCTCTCTTAAATGAGTAATGGAATGTATTCAGCTAATTAAAGCTATCTTTAATATCTTTTATCTTCTGCTGAGATTGCATCTTTATGATTTAATGGCTATCTATATGATCTTTAGATGTTTCTTTCAGCGTATTGCTCATATTTACAATTTGCTCCTTGCAAGGATAGATTAGATTTGCTTATACTGTTTTAGGTTAATTTAGATTAGTTACCTGCATTTAGCTTAGGTCACTTGCATGTCATCTTTAAATAAAATACATAGATGGTGGATCGGGGCCGCAACTAGTGTAAAGAACAAGAATCTTTAAATCTTACGGTAGCCGGATTCGTTAACCAGATGGATTCCCTACACCAAACAGTGAGCGATCTAATTGGGCTTGTTTATAGGGGAGAATCCCTTTTTGATTGATGCTGCAATTTCCGAGGCATTAAGAGAACAGTAACTATAAAACTCATTTCCGTAGTATTCACCTCCATTATCATATCTGAGACGCTTCAACCTTTTTCATGTCTCATTCTCAACCAAAGCTTTCCACTTCTTAAAAGTATCAAACACATCATATTTTTCTAATGCAATAAACCCAAGTTTTCTAGTTTCATCATTAATAAAAGTAACATAATAACGATATCCACCAAGATATTGTACCTGAGATGGTTCCCATACATATGCATGCACAATATCTAACTTGTCAATCTTATTCTATTTTCCATAAACATAGTTCTCACAGAATTCCAAACTTACTTGTTTCAGATCTGGAAGCAACATCCTTGAGTGGATAATCTGCATCCCCTTCTCACTCATGTTGCCAATCCTATGATGCCACAATTTTGCATATGTTCTTGTGGAAGCTAAAGAGATAGAATAGTCAGAATTAAAGGGACATAAATACAACATACCTATCATGTCTTCTTTTGCTATCACCATTGATCCTTTAGTGATCTTCCACCATGTTTATCCAAACGTAGAGAAAAAGACACCATATCCCAACTACCCTATTGAGATTAGATTTATTTTCATATTTGTAATATGCCTTACATCATTCAATAGTCATTCACCTCCATTCTTTAACTTTATCCATACCTTACCCATTCCAACAATTTTACATGGCTCATCATCATCCAATAAAATATGTCCAAAATCACCTAGAACATAATCATGAAGAAATTTATTATGGGGTGTAGCATGACATGAAGCCTCTGAATATACTACCCAATAATCACTAGCATTATATAATGCAAGAATAAAAGCATCTTGTAACACATCACCTGCTACATTTGCTTGCTGAGTAGTCTCATGTTGTTCATCTCCTTTCTTTTTTAGAAATATGCAGTCTTTCTTTAGATGTCCTTTATTTCCACAGTTCTAGAACTCTATCTTGCCCAGTCTAGACTTGGATCTTCCCTTCCTGGAATTGGTGTGATTAACTGGGATCTTTCCTCTCTCCCTTTGTCTTCCCCTGCTCTCCATGGTCAATGCATTACCTGATGTCTCACCTATGCTTTTCCTTCGCATTTCCTTGCTAATAATAACACCAACAACATCATCAAATTTCAAAGTGTTTGAACCAAATATAGAGTTGCTTACATACATGACCATGTCAGACTAGCTTTCTAGCAATGAGCACAATATTAGAAGATCCCTAACCTCATCATCTAAGTTCACTTTTACAAAACATAGATGATTTGTAATCATATTAAATTCATTTAAATGATCAGCAACAGATCCAGCTTCTAACATCTTCATACTAAATAAATGCTTCATTAGAAATACCTTGTTGGAGGTCGATATTTTTTCATACAACTTACCCAATGCGCTCATTATACCCTGCGTTGTCTTTTATTTTGAGATATTAAAAGCCTCCGACGAATCCAGGAATAGTCATATTGTTCCCAATGCCTTTTATGTCAAGAACCTTCCATTATTTGTCCTTCATAATCGTCGGCTATTTTTATTTTCCTCCCAATGATAGGAATAGATCCTTCTGATACAGATAGTCCTCCATTTGCGTATTCCATAACTGGTAGTTTTGGTTGTTAAATTTCTTGACCTTAAACTTTCCTTCTTCTGCCATTTCTCCCACTCGAACCAGGAATCCAATTCTTTCCTATGAGTTTATATGCCAAATAGACCTTTGGCTCTAATACCAATTGTTAGAAAAATAGGATCGCAGAACAATAACAATAGACAAGATGCAAATATAAATCACATAAACACATTTCAAGAGAGACACCAATATATGTGGTTCACCCAATATGGGATATGTCCATGGATAAATTTCCAGTCCTTTCATTATTATACCATCTAGCAATTGAATGGATACAGCCTACATCACATCCGCTGCAACTTCCTCTTCACTCTCTCATAGTCTCTCTTACACAATCATAGATATATTTACAATGCTACAATACATTACACATCCCTATTACAATGTCTTCCTTTTAAATGGGAATTACCATGGGAAAATACTATGGTATATCCAATACCATGGGCCTTTAAATTTTTGGCCAACAACAACCCAAAAAAAATCTTTCGGGGGAACCCCCTCTCTCGAGGGAACTTCCCCCTCCCCCAATGGGTGAGTGTACAGTTCAGGTGCACAACATATAAAACTAGGGTACAAACATGTGTGAAACAATAACATCTCTAAATCAAGAAGATCAGGATCCACAACCAACAATGTCACCCCTATTGAGTCCCTTCCGCCCCACCTCAAAGTAGTTGTGTAAGCATACGCAAGCCCCTTCGGGATTTGTGAAAATATCCTTGAATATACCTAGTGTCAAACTTGGTTCAACTCACTCTCAGCACAAATCCCTTGGCTTGGATAAAAGAGGTCCCATTGGTTATTTTACTAGCTTCTATCCTTCTCTAAGAATAATGGACCAATGTATCTTAAAGAACTAGAGAGCCCTTATCCAAGGAAATGTGTTTCATCAATTTTGGAAAAGGTGTTATTTCACTTTCCTATTTGAAAAAAAGGAACATAGAAGTTTGATATTACAATATGGATCATAATTCATGGGTCTAAGAGGAATGCATCTAAATAGATGGACCCTATATTTATATCTAAGGTATATGTCCCCTCAATAGCACTAGTGTGGGTGTGTCTACCTCATTTTCCCTTGCATTACTAGAGTGGTGAATATCACATTGCTATTGGAAATTATCTAGGTCATTGCATTGATAGATTGAATCCCAAATTAAGTATGTTCACTTATGCCAGGATATGCGTGGATCCAAATCTAGAGAAGGGGCTGCCCAAGGCCATAAATATCTCAATAGATAACTAGGGTTATACACAAAATATATATTATAAACAACTTCCTTTTAAGTGTGATATTTGTCACAAATATGAACATTTTGCAAAACATTGCAAACAAGCCCTTGCTCAGAATAATACTGTGGAAAAAGACCCAAATTCGAAACAAGTTAAAAAAGTTCCAAAGCTAATGTTGGTACTAGTCTCTTAACTATAAAAGGAAATGAAAATCTATAGATACCAAAGTATTAGTTCCCAATGTGTATTCCAACAAGTTTGGTGTTCTCTCTTAGATTGATCTAGATCACTCCCTTGAAGATCAAGCACCACCCATATAAAAATGTAGTGCCCCTTCATAACCTCGGTATATTCTAGTCCCCTAGTGGTCGGTGTTAAAAGAAATTTCTCCTTTCCTTGATCCTTTATACTTTCAATTTATGGTATACCCTATTGTAGAATTTATCTCTTCTCAATAATTAGTGTTGTAGTTAATCGTAAGAAGGCCACACAACACAAAGAACAAGGATAACAAGTATAAAAAATGAGTAGTTGCTAAAGAAACCTACAAGAAAACCCTTGAAAGATAAGTGGGAAGGGATTGCAATGAAAGAAAAATGTTTGGGTCTACAATATTCAATAAAAAAACTCTTTCAGAATGAGTTTTAAAGGTTTTCCTATAAAAATTCATGGATTGTAGAATTCAGTGTATTCTCTCAGTGGTGATTTGCAACATCCGTTGGGTGGATAATGATTTTTTTCTCCTAGAATTGTAGAGGGTTAGGAAATAGAAATAAATTATATGTATTAAAATATATTATAATAATGAAAAGGCATGGTATCCCTCTGAACTAGGAAACAAAATTGTAGGAACAATTGTAATGGATAGAGATGCTTCTAGTAGCTTTCGTACCATGTGGGATGCAAGTTCCTTTGATTTATTGGCATATCAATCCACCTAGCATTGTGTCTTGGTGATATTGTTTAAAAAGGACTTTTTGTAGAAAATAAGGATATTCAATATATATTTTCCCATGTAGTATGATTAAAAGGTGGATTTATGGAAGTCTTTGATAGAAATGAAAGCTGTCGAAATCGACAAGAAGTGAATAGTGGTAGGAAGTTCAATGTATTCTTGGAACAAAAATAAAAAAGGGGTTCTGCAATAGTAAGGTGCCAATTCAAGGAGAAAATAGAAAATCTGATAGTCAAATGGGATTTAGTAGACATTGTGCCCAAGAAAGGTAAATACACGTGGTAAAAATAATATAGTGGGCCCTGGTCACATTGTAGCTCAACTGGATCAATTTCTAGTGTATGGCAATTTCTTTTCGGGTAGCAATATTATTATCTCAAAGATCATCCCATTTATTTCCTATTATCAAAAGCCAATTTATCTTTCCTTCTAGGATTTTAAAATTTTAGGACTCATTCCTTTCTATTTTATCTCATTATGTATTCAAGAAATAGTAGTGACAAAGATATTTCAAAGGGTATGGAAAACTAGAACACAAGTCTCACTAACTTTTATTTGGTAATGTAAGTTGATAATGGTAAAGGAAGAACTAAAGGTATGGGATAAGACATTGTTTCGACCCCCAACTCAAGAAAAACTAGATATACAAGATTAGATAAAAAGTATACAAGATGAAATGGTGGACATGAAAGTATCAAAGAAATATATAATGGAGTAAAGAGAGCTAAATACAAAACTCTACTAGGCTTGCATGTGAGAGGAGCAGTATTGGAAACTTAAATCACAAATTTTATACCTATGAGCAGATGATAAAAAATCCATTTTTTCATAAAATTCCAAGAATAGGCATCTACAGAATCATGTTAAATAGATAATGATGATGGTTCTAGAATTGCAAAATTCTAAGAGATAAAATAAGAGGTTTATGCTCAATTTAAAAATCTATATAGTGAAGAAGAGGAAGTGGACTTAGTGAAACTTGAAGAGATGTTGTAGGATATTCCTTCCAAAGTCAATAATTTACCATAACGAAAATGGGATATAATGTATTATCTTTTACATAAGATTATGGATAAATTTCGACATAATACAAAGGCATTATTACCTTCCAAGGAATATAATTAATATATTCCAACACTCCCCCTTAATAATGGATGGGAGAAAATCCCTCACTAACACTAAGGAAGGAAGGAGTCATTACTGCTTCCCCTTGATGACAACTTCCCTCATCCCAAATAAAGAATGAAGATGCACATACTTCGCTGTTGTTAAGGATTTGGTGAAGATATCGTCTACATGTTTCTTGGTAGGACAATACTCAAGAGAAAGAAAACCATCTGCGACAAGACCTTGAATGTAATGAGTGTCAAGGTCATTGTCTTGGAGTGATATATCGGATTATAAGCAAGCTGAATTGCACCCTGATTATCACATTTCAACATAGTGGACAATTTCAAAACCATACCAAGCTCAGTGAGAACATGTTGTAACCAAACTGCTTCTTTAGTTGCTTCTTTGGCTTCTCTATACTCTGCTTCACACGAAAATAAAGAAAGAGTCTTCTCATTCTTGTTGGACCAAGAAATCGGACCTGAACCAAGTTGAAATATATAACCAGTAGTCGACTGTCGATCAGAACTATCACCTTCCCAGTCAGAATTTGTATATCCAGAAAGTGAAACTATAGCACTGCTCAAATAAAAGACACCATAGTGCAATGTCCCCTATAAATATCTCAGAATTCTCTTGGCTTCCTGCCAATGAATTTCAAGAGTTTGTTGCATGAACCGAAAAACCATAATGATGGAAAAAGAGAGATCTGGTCTATTGTGAGTCAAATATATCAAACTTCCCACAAGCTAATGATAAAGAGTAGCATAAACAATAGGAGTAGTACACTCAACAGTTAACTTTACACCGGACTGGAATGGTGTAGGAGTAGGTTTACAATCACTCATATGGAAACGAGCCAATAATTTTGTAGCATACTTTGGATGAGAGAGAAAAATACCATTTTCCATATGCCAGATTTGAAGACCCAAGAAATAGTGCAATATACTGAGATCAATCATTTCAAACTTTTTTTGAAGATCACTTTTCATACTTTGAATTAAAACTAGTTAGCTTCTAGTGATAATAATATCATCCACATATAACACAATAATGAGGACATGATCACCAAATTTCTTAACATACATATTTGGATCAGATATACAACGCTTAAAACCATTATTGAAGAAATATGTATCAATTTTTTCATACCAAGCTCTAGGTGCTTATTTGAGACCATATAAAGACTTGTGTAATTTGCATACAAAACTTGATGATTCAACATTAATAAAACCAGGAAGTTGTTGCATATAAATTTCTTCATTAAGATTACCATTTAAAAAAGCACTTTTAACATCCATTTGGTCTATTTCCCATTTATGAGATGAAGCAAGAGATAAGATGGTTCGTAATGTATTCATTTTAGAAATAGGAGCAAAATTTTCATTATGATCAATACCTTCAAGTTGATTAAAACCTTTTGCAACTAATCTAGCTTGATATTTTTCAATCTGTCCTTCTGCAGTAAACTTGGTTTTATAAATCCATTTACAACCAACTAAATTATTTCCCGATGAGGCTTACCCTTAGCTTGAGCATAACAAATAGGATCATTTGTGGCCAAAAATTTGGTCATAAGAGAAAAGTTAGATCGATTTCTACGAGTATCGGAAGGGTTACCGATCTCACTACCTATAGATTCAAGAGTTTTTCGAGCCCAAAGAGGAAGGTTAGAAGGAACATAAGTCACTTCAGGAGCTTTGAGACTTTCAGGTGGAACACTTGAATAAGTGGGTGAACTAAGATAAAGAATAGGAACAGTGCCGGAAGGAGTAACAAGAGACAATGGAATATTTAGGGTAACATGAGGTTCTACAAACTCAGGTGGTGGAGAGACTTCAGTAAATTGAACATCTCTTCAGATTATGACACTCTGATTAGAAGGATCAAATAACCTGTAAGCCTTGGAATCCTCATCCGCTAACCAATGAATATACACCTATGATACTTGGGTTGTAACTTTTTCCATTTTTCATTAGGAATATGAGCCCAACATTCACAACCAAACACCTTAAAGTTACTAATATCTGGTTTTCTACCATTCCATTTTTCCTCGGGGGTAACATGATTAACATATTTTGTAGGAACTCTATTTAAAATAAAGTTAGCACAACTTATGGCTTCGGCCCAAAATTTCTTATGTAATCCTTTAGAATAAAGCATACATCTAACCATTTCAACTAAAGTTCTATTTTTCCTTTCAACAACACCATTTTGTTGAGGTGTGTAAGGAACAGTCTTTTGATGTTGAATTCCATGTTTAGATAAAAATTCTTCAAATTATTTATTAACAAATTCCCCCCCATTATCAGTTCTTAAAGTCTTAATTCTTTTACCAGACTCATTCTCAACCAAGGATTTAAATACTTGAAATTTAGAAAAAGTCACTTTTATTTTTCAAAAAATAAACCCATGATTTTCTACTAAAGTCATCAATAAAACTAAGAAAATAGATTGCATGAGATATAGAAGGAACTTCAAGAGGACCACAAATAGAAATCAAATTGATGGGCATGTGTTCAACATGAAAAGCACATTCCAATTGACCATTAGCAACATTAACAGTACCAGAACCAATAGCGGACAGTTGTTTACCATCACCTATAGATACTTTGTGAGATGTGTTTTTATTATTGTCATAAGATGTAAATAAAGAAGCATTACCAATCATATGTTTATAAGCACCGGAATCCATTATCTATGCCACATTAGAAGAATAACTACTAGACAAAACAATAGATGCACATAAAGCTACTTGTGATTCATTAGAACCTTTCTTTTTAGCCTTAGCCATTAAATGTTTCGCTTTAAAGCAATTATTTTCAGGATGGTTAGTTTTACCACAATGTTTACAAGGATCATACACATTCTTCTTCTTACTATGTTCATGATGTGCATTAGAAGCATTACCAAATTTATTAGTATGATTTGAAGTGTGTGAACTAGAACCTTTAACATTATTAAAAATTTTCTTAGGATTCCTATTATGTGCCATAAGAGCCTTATTAGGTGAGACTTGTCCTGAAACAATCAACATTTCTTGCTCATTTATCAACCCTTTACAAAAATCATCAAAATTTGGTTTCGTGGTATTTTGATACAATTCAAGAGCCCTATTCCTAGTTTGGATGAACATATCAAAACAAGATGGCATTTTTTGTTCTACAAGAATTATAAGAGTAGTGTCTATTTTCTTGTAATCTTTACCACAATTATTTAATTTTTCATTTACAGATTTCACTTCAGCAATATATAATTCTACTCTTTCAAATTTAGTAAGATCTAGCTCAAAAATATTATTTTGAAGGTAATAAGCAAAAACATCATTAGATTTATCAAATAAAGAAGCAATAATTTTCCATACCTCAACTAGGTTGTCTTCTTCCTCAATACTTAAATGAAGACTATCTGCAACCATTTGACCAACTATCCCTCTTTCTTAATCACATTTATCTTCCCATATAACAACATCTTTAGCATCGATAGGTTTTTGGTGTTCACCATTAACAATCCTTTGTAGATTCTTACTCCTGATAACATCAAACATTTTTATTTTCCATGCAAGATAGTTAGGACCAACAAGTTAAGGAACAGAAGCTACTTCTGAAGTCATAATGATAGAAATATTGACAAGAAACCCAAATGCTAGAAATGACAAGAGAAAAAAGTGAATAACAGAAAACCGATACACTTTACCGTGCGGATCTGAAGAAACACAGTAAAACATAGAAACTTTACTTACACTCCTTATAAAAGGTGCCGAATAAAGTCACTCACAGTTTTGCCATAGTAAAATCGCGATTAAAGCTGATACTTGCGGGTTTTGCATGGCAATGGTCACAGTTACTCATGGTTTTATAGTAGAGCCAGTTGTGGGTGCGCGGGTCTGTAAAGGAAAAATTCATTGTTCTAATTTGATTCTCGCGGGTTTCTGTACAGTAAATTCGTGGTTATGCTGAATCACTCGCGGGTCTCTGCATAGTAGGGTAGCGAGTATATTGAAGTAAACATGAGTTCTCAGTAGTTAAGGCGCGAGTATGTCATAGTACACGTGGGTTTGTACACCGGAAATCGCGGGTCCGTAGTATGGAAAGTCGCAGTTACCCATGCTGTTTGCAAATAGAAAGTCGTGAATGTCCAACATATGTGATGTTTAATTTTTTTATAGCTTTATTTAAATCATGAGTCAATTATGAATCAATTACATCACCCAACATATGTGATGTTTAATTTTTTTATAGCTTTATTTAAATCATTAATCATAAGAGTATGTGGAAGTGCTATCAAAAAGTTTAAATTTAAATAAAAGTATGCATCCATGTGGTGTGCCTCTTTGGCATGTTTACAAAAAGGAAAAGGATAGAGGTTTTCACCTAATGGCTATTAAGCTTTGTTGTAATTAAAAAAGTAGAATTTTCCTTTAAAAATGAGTTTGAATTTAGATTCTTGAAACAATATTCCTAACCTAAATTTGAAGTAGAGTTATATTTTTTTCATATTTTATTTGAAAATTAGAATTTGAATCTAAATTGTTTATAGAATTTCTTTTAAAAATATTGAAAGATAAATTTAAATTTAGCTAACTAAAAATAACGATATCCTTAATCTAAATATTGAATTTTAAGTTCTCTTCTAAAGTTTTAAATGTCACATGTGAGGTAATAACAAAAATATTAATTAAAAAATTTGTTAATAACAAAAATATTAATTAAAAACTAGATATTTGGAGTTCAACAATTTAAGGCATTGGTTGATTAATATACTTACTCTATTAACATGTTATAGTCTCTATTTATTTATTTACTTTTTATGCAGTTTCTTTTTTTTGGATGTTGGCTATCGCTTTTTTATTTTGGGGGGTTGCTGGGTATGGATTTTTTATTTTTTTTTCCTTAGTAATATTATGATATTATATGTATTTTATTTTCCATTAACTCTCTCTTTGATTTGATGTGCTCACACTACCACACATATTTGAGCTGGGTGAGTCTTCTTTGAATGTGAAGAGGCCAGCATGGCATCTAGAAGGAGTAGAGTAACATATTTGAGGGCACGAAGTCTCCTTTGAATGTGAAGAGGCGAATGTGGCATCTACGATCCAAGAAAATGCCTTGGCAATGGTAGGTTTTTCCTACTACTACTGCAAATTTGATTATAAAGTTGAGCCTTGGAATTTTTTGAATCTGCAAAGATATATTAAAGTTGGGCATTAGTTTGATGTTTGGGTTGTGTGTGGTGGAGTTTGTTTCTCAAGCTTGAGATGCAAACGTTGTTGGTTCTCAAGTCTCAAGTTCTAGGTGTCAAGTCTCAAGGTCTAGGACACCGAATAAATCCCATTGAATCATTACTTATGTTTAGGAAATAAATCTCCATGACCAAGGTCAAGGTAATGGGCTTGACCATATCAAACATGGAACATTATTTAGTAATTTTCAGATAAAATTTTATCATTATCCAATCTTAGGACTCAAATTCAAGAGAGTTACAGGATTTTGTGGTTTATTTACAATTTAATTCAAAGTTGTTGCTGTGCTAGCGTCACATAGAACTCATCTTCAACTTTCTCATTAAAGTCTTCTACATTGAATTGAACACATTAGTGTTATTTTTGTGGCATTAAGATCTCATTGAAATTATGATGATTTAATTGAAATTTTTTATCACTATTATACACACATGGTTTCTTTTTATGTAGCAATGAGTCAAGCTATTCAAATTTATTTAAGGATGTTGAGCTATGGCATATAGTTGTTTCAAGGTATCGGTGACATGGCACCCGAATTTGCATTGGGATTTCTTGTGATGTGTTAGAGGCCACAACGCAATGGCTATGAGGGTCACATGGATACAAAATAAATCGAAGATGTGTATAATCTCTAAGCAATTGTTATGTTTGCTTTTGTCATTTTTCTCGAAGCTTATTACAATTTATGGGTAGTTTGCCAAGACTATTGATACTTATATGTATTAAATGGAAGATAATATTGTTAATTAAATATTTGGGAAAAATATATCTATATATAAAAAAATGAAAGGTAATATTGTTAATTAAATTTTTGGGATAGAGATAGGGATAAGTCACAAGAATTAATGATCAAATGGATAAACAAAAAAGTTGGGTTGAAGTTTTCATCGGCACGTTGCTTTGCGAGAGTGGTGGCGTTGGAGCACGCTCTAACCCTGACAGTGCTTTTATCGATAATTTGAATTTGAACGTTTGAACATAACAATATTCTTAATCTATACCGTTGGATGAGTTTGAATTAACTATAGTTAAATTCAAATATTTAACTTTCTATTTTTTGAGTTTGATATCGTCTGGCATTCTAACGGCTAGTGAATTATCTTTATGGAGCGCTAGGGTTTTGTGTATCTGTGCATTTCTCCAAACTGGTGTTCATCCGTGGAGGGGAGCAGACTTTTATGGTCCCATCGAAGCTATTGTCTTGCTTTCTGGTGCTACAACCGAAGGCCATATTTGGAATTCGGGGTCTCGGCAAGGAGCTATTGGCGGATCTTATTTTGGATGTATCAGAGGTGAAGATGCCACAGCTGCTCGACAGGTCCGAATATGAATACTGGTAAATGCAGTTCATTGGGCGACATAAGTTGCAGGAGGACGGCCCCAAGACCATCTAGCATTCTTGTGATGCGCACGAGATCGGGTGGAATGTGGAGAATGCGTAGGCGTTGAAAGCTCTCCTGGAGACATTCTTTCTTTTTCGGTTGCGGTGCCTCTTTCGGCCATGGTACTGGTAGTGGCAATTCACCCATACTAAGTCATTGCCTCTGTAATCTATAAGCAAGAAGCGCTTCGGCGGGGTTCAGATCTTCAAGTCAACGAAGTACTTACCGAAGCACCAGAGAATATCGATGTCCCAATCGGGGCCCCCGCAAGGCTACGTCCTTGTCCTCTATGGTAGAAATGATGGGAGCATTTTTCTGGCCGATTGTGTAAGGACAATGACGATGACGATGAGTGGAGATTTCTTTCTAAAATTCCCAGTGCTCTGTGTCGCTGATCCATCTCGGAAGCCCTCCGTTCGAAATGAAATGATGGGAGGCCCTTCGAAATGAATATCCGGGAAGAGACAAATAAGGCCCTCGGTAACCATCTCGTATTGCCTCGTCGACCATCTCAACGAACCAGCTCACATATCCTATGAGCTATTGAACTCGATGGTCTACCGTATGAGCCCAAGGGTTCTAAGCTGAATGGTAGACATGCCGAACGGAGAAACCCTCAGGCACTGCAGTTGGCAAAAAACATGAATTAAAATAGAAAGAAAAAAGCATGAACCACAATTGAAGAAAATCATGAATCACAATTGACGAAAAGCATGAGAGTGGCGTTTTGGATTTACCAGATGATTCATGTGCTAACGGTTCCATCTGTTGACTCATCTGGTGCGTTTTGGATTTCAATATTTACCTCCTCCTTCCTCCTTTGGTGCGTTTGTGTGCTTGGGTTTCCGGGTTCCAGTGGTCGGGTGTCTGAATCTGATTGTGGTTTAATGTCTCTGAGTATGGGTTTGTTTGATTGTGGTTTAATGTCTAATTGTGGTTTAATGGGTATCTGAATCGGACTATGGTTTAATGTGTAATTGTGGTTTAATGTCTGATGAGGCTGGACAGAAATAGGGGCAAAGAATTTGTGCTGCTGGATGAACTTGAATGGTGGAAAGGAGGATGATGCAACTTGAATGGTGGAAATGAGCTTAAGGGGAATCGAACTTGAATGGTGGAAATGAGCTTAAGGGGAATCGAAGATGCAGCTGACATCAATGTTTTCTCTCAAAAATTGTGGGGATTCAATTCCAGGTATGTTCTATTATTATTTCCTCTAGCACGTAGCACGTCCCTTAGAAGCAACCGCATTCATTTATGTTAATCACTTGGGTGTTGCAATGAGGTATGGCTTTTGTTCTTGAGTGTTGCGATGTGGGTTGGGTTTTGTTATGAGTAGAATGGTTTTTTATTATGTTCTCTGAGTTTTGCTTTGCTCTCAAAAGCCATACTCTAGTGATTTCATTTATGTTTTTTTTTCTTTCTTTTCCTTTTAATAAATGTTTGATTTCGCCTCCTCTCAAAAACCCTAGAAAATCTGAAGCATCTATAGTTTAAATTTTTTGGACTTTGTATAAGATTTGAGGCACAAACTTGTGATGTAAAAGATTTGGTTTTAATTTTTTTAAAGTGGCTTAACCCATAGCAAAATGGGTTCGGTTTTGTTCTAAGCTATGAAGCATAGGGTTTCTTCCTAAAGGATTCAACATTTCCAAACGTTGGTGACGATTCTGCACAATATTCCTTCACGTTTCACATTCATTTTCCATCCCACGTTCATTTTGCCATTCCTTGTACTTGTTTTCAGTGCAAGTAAGCGATGTACAAACTTTTTTCATATTACTCATCTTAAACTGTAGTGGTGCACTTAATCAGAGTAGCTTCTATTTTGCAACTCTGGCTTGTATGTACCATATATGTTTATGGTAGCACTCTTAAGCATATTATTGCTTAGAAGATTTTAAAGAGCTTGACAACCTCCTTTTCCCAGTTTCGCTATAGACCCGCGTTCGAATCCTTGCTAGCACATTTATCAGGCTGGAACTGTAACATCGAAAGAGTGCTAAAACATCAAATCACACATACGCCTGAATCACAATGGTCAATACAATCACCCAAATCGAACTGTAAATAAATGATCAATACAAGCACCCAGATACGCCTGAATCACAATGGTCAATACAAGCACCCAAATACAGCCCATGTGGCTTGCATAGCTCCAATGCCATGGGCATTGGGCTCCATACTATATTGTCGTCTTTCATTCCTTTAAAATATGATTGTTGTGCCATCGATCTTTCTTGAAATTTAACTTGCACGCCAAGTGGCCAGTCAAGGATTTCTTCGTTGCGTTGACAAGTTGCCAGTCAAGGATCCCTATTTTACATCAATTAATTAACTTTTCTTTTTCTAACAAAACTCTACAGATATAATGTCAATTCACAATAACGTTGACTCACATTCAATTTCTGAAACCCTAAATAAATTTGTCCCTAAAATGCATTGGGATGGGTATGCAGAATGAATACGCTTTTCCGGCAGTCAGCCCCTACAATATCTCCGACTGTCAGTGTCTACATTCTCTATTATCACTTCCCACCAGCACGCGGTTCCGCCCAAAACTGCCACACACGACCTCCATACATTTCAACTGCTCAATTGCTCCTGCAATTTGGCAGCCTGCGCATAATTCCTTTGAATTACTGCTATTTGGTAGCATTGCAAACTTTCGATCGTCTCATAGATTTGTCATTCCCTGTGGCTCCGTGTGCCAGACTTTTGGGGTTTATCGATTACTATCTTCTCTTTATATTTAGATTTACGGCTTTTGAGTTTATTGGGTGCGATCAAATTCTGGTTGGTTCCTATCATCTTACACATTATGAAATCTTTTTCCAGCGAAAAAAACTACTATTGATATTCAGGATGAATCAAATAGTACAAATAAAAACTTGATTCTTCAGACGAATCATATAACATGTCTCTTGTATCAACCAGCCCACCACAGTGCTATCCAGCTCTATTCTACGATCACACTATTATCCATTATACCCCATAACTACAAATATCCTCCAGATCTAGCATATCAACATATGTGAAAAGAAGACTAAAACCATATCCCCATCAGTACAATCAGTCCAGAGAATACAAAAAGTATTAATCAAAAAAATAGACTGTCCCACAGTCCAGGAGGCTATCATCTGACCATTCTTCCCAATTCAGCTGTCCTTCAATTCCAGATAAGGCTTGTTTTGAGAGATTATCAGCAAGAGAATTATGTTCTCTAAAGATATGCTCGAAACTAATGTTCTGTTGTTTAGAAATTTCCACCCGTGTTCTGTGAGCCCAATGCCGAAGACTAAGAACATTGAGACAGAACTCTCCAGCTGCCCACTTTATGGTGACTCTGGAATCACCAAAAACTTTGATATTGACCAATCCAAAGATGTTGGCTACTTTAAGAACACACCAAAGTGCCATCAGTTCCGCTTTCATGTTGGATCCATTACCACAATTGAGTCTAAAAGAGAAATAATGGGATTCATTTAAAAAGATGACACCCCCCACAGCACATATTCCATGTTGAGAAGCTCCATCAAAAAAAAGGATGGGCTGGTCCACTTTGCATTTAAATATGTTAGACCTGTCAGTCTTTAACTTGTGAGAGTCCTCCTTGCAGGATGAATTCATATTAAGAGCAGCGATAGCACAATGTGAAACATTAGGCGGTCTGTTCTGAAAGATAGCACAGTTGCGGGGAATACCAAATTGACCAAGAAATGCAGATGGCAACATAGAAATGCTGCCTACAATATCTATACCAGTTCAGAAAGGATTTATTAAAATCACCCATGTTCCAGCACTGAGTGATGTTCAAAGAAGAAGATACCATATCCCAGACTTTATTGGTGAATCCACATTGAACAAAAAGATGTTGCTTGGTCTCAGCTGCTTTTTTACACAGAAAACATAAGCTAGGCCCATTCCAGCCTCGTTTGCATAAATTTTCCCAAGTCTTCAACCGATCTTGAATAAGAAGCCAGCAAAAACATTTAAGCTTCAAAGGAATAGACCACTGCCACAGTTTTTCATACCACCAATCCTGGGGGTAGATGTATTTAGATTGTACAATTCTGGTATATGCAGAATTTGCAGTGACTTGACCTGTATCTGGATTGCCACCCCAAACAAGCTGATCAGGCTCATAATTCAGACAAACACCAGCAGAGTTTAGTCTAGAAATGTAATCATCCCACAATCGGGCATAGCAACCCGTGAGTCCCAAATCTCCTGAAGAAATCCATTTAGAAGTATGTTCCAGTCTCGAGCCCTGTAGATGAATTTTTTTCAAAGTAGACAAACCAAGAATATGAAGATATTGCGTAATACCAGTGGGAAGGATATAATTGTCTTCCAAACCTAAAATTGGATCGATCCCAATACGAACCAGCACGCCAGATCCAACTTGCCACATAAGGTCATTTTTTATCCAATGAAAAATTTTCATGAGGCCTCGCCATAATGGAGAGAAATTCCAACTTACAAGTTTCGGGTTCCTAATCCAGCAGAAGACATCCATATTAATATACTTACAGTGTATTTGTCTGGACCAAAAAGTGCTCCCGAAAAGGCTTCTCCATAGGCTTTTAAGTCTTAAAGCAATATTGAAGGTTGTCAAGTCTTTGATACCCCATCCTCCGAACCTGGTGGGTCTAGAAATGATATCAGCAGCAACCATGTGAAGATTTCCAGAATTTGCCAAACCAAACCAAAGAAAATTATAGCAATATCTGTTGATGGTCTTAATAATGGAAGATGGGACTTCCAACAAAGTGAACCAGTAGACAGGTATACTGCAAAGAACTGACTTCAGCAATATAAGCTTACCCCCTCTGGAAAGGTACTTGTAAGACCAGTGAGCAATTCGAGCTTCAAATTTCCTCAACAGCCAAAACCAGTCCTTTGTTTGATAATTATTTGGTTTAATATAATAACCCAGGTTTTTAAACCCCTGATCCAATGGGTAACACTTGTATGGCAGAATAGCAGTGATGTCATTGAGCTGTCCTTCATCAGATGGTATGTGATAAAAATTTGATTTTCCTTCACTGACCTTCATACCTGACGCTCTACAGAAAACCTGTATAATTTCTTTGTATTTAGTCCATTCCTCAAGCGAGTTAACTCCTACCACTAGAACGTCATCAGCAAATAAAATATGTGTAATCACACAGTCTCTTTTAATGTTAATTCCCTTAATTTGTTCACCCAAAGCTGCTTGCTTAATCAATCTGCTAAACCCATCCATGATAAGGGTGAATAACAGAGGTGAAAGAGGACACCCCTGTCTAATCCCCCTGGAGCATCTAAAGAAACCAGAAGGGCTCCCATTAACAAGAACAGAGATGTTCATAGATGTAATACATGCCATTATCCACTTAATGATCAAAGAAGGAACCCCAATTTTGATAAGAATGAGCCTGAGAAATGACCAATTAACTCTGTCATAAGCTTTTTCCAGATCAATCTTAAGGACTAAAGCTTTTTTCTTATAAATCTTTATAGTATGTAGCACCTCTTGTGCAATACCAATGGCATCATGAATTTGTCGCCAAGCCAAGAAACCAAACTGCTCAAGTGAGATGTGTTGAGATAGAGTAGTCTTTAAACGATCTGCAATAATTTTGGAAATGAGTTTGTAAAGCAGGTTGCACACGGCAATCGGACGAAAATATCCAAAGCACTTAGGCTTATCTTTCTTGGGGATGAGAGTAACAAAAGAAGAATTCAGTCCACCAGAGATGTAGCCATTAAGCCTAGAGAAATTTACCAAATCTTTCATCTCACTCCCCATAATATCAAAAAAATGAATATACAGCTCCACTGGCCACCCATCGGGGCCGGGGCTTTTTTCTTTTGCAAAGAACTTCAATGTCTGTTCGATTTCTTCCAAAGAAACCTCAGCTTGTAAGCTATCATCCTCATGCTCATCAAAAAAGCGAGGGAAAAGAGAGGCAATTTTGATTTGCTCTGCCATACAGCAATCTCCAGGGTCACTGTATATATTCCCAAAGAAAGAAGAAGCTTCAGATTTAATATGTTCAAGACCAGTAATAAGGTTACCTCTATCATCCACGATCTCCCAGATATGTTTAGAATTTCTTCTAGCCGATGCAAACGAGTGAAAGAATTTAGTGTTCTTGTCACCACAGGATAACCAAATAGCTCGACTTTTCTGTCGCCATTCTTTTTCCATGAGCAACAGTATCTCCTCTTTTTTCCTTTCTGCCTGACGCATGACCTCAAAACCTTCAAATGATAAGGAGCTATGAATATTATCTGAGATAGCTTCCTGCAGACTCTGTTCCAGATGAGTTAATTCCTTCTTATCTGCCAATTTCTTTTCTTTAATCCATTTGGTCACTACCTCTTTTAATTCTTTCAATTTATGGCAAAAATTCAAAATTGGATTAGAACCCAAGTCATCACAGGAAATCCAAAAGCTCCTGACCATGTTACAGAAAATGTCATCTTCCAACCAACTGGAGTTGAATTTGAAAGGTGAAGCCAGCTTCTGCCCCGAAGTGTCAAGCTGGAGAAGAATGGGCCAATGGTCCGAAAATTTATGCTCATAAACCCATGATCTGTAGTTCTGGAAAATTTTCAACAACTCAGAGCTGACAAGAAATCTATCCAGGCGTTTATGCACCCCATCTTTACCAAATCTACCATTTGTCCAGGTGGGGGATAATTTGTGTGGCTTGACATCAACTAGATCAGCAGCATCAAATAATTGAGAAAAAAATCCAGCTAGATCATCCATTCTTGCAGAAAAACCCCAAATTTCAGATGCTTGCCAAGTAAATTTAAGATCCCCAGCTAAGATTAGATCCTTCAAGTTCAATAGCCCGGAACCCTGGAGAGATGTCCAAAATTCCTCTCTCTCCCGATAGGGAGCATAACAGTTTAGTATCGATAGAGGATAGTTATTAGCGCAGAAAAAGCCTTTAAGTAAAATTCCCCAGGGCGTTGTAAAAGCCTTAAGATCAAAAAAATTTGGGTCCCAGGCCACAGCTAATCCCCCAGAAAGTCCACAGGAGCTAACTGCAGAAACCTCCCAATTAGGTAGCAATTTACAAAGTTTATGAATTGCTAGGGTACTCTCACACATAGTTTCCTGGAAAAGGATAAGAGAAGGGACAGTAGAGTTGAAGAGATTGGCTAAAGCCTGTGCCCTAGACACCTTAGCCAACCCTCGCACATTCAAGGACAGCAGAGACATTAGCAAATAGATGAGGTGGGGGACAAAGCTCTAAGCCCCTTAGGTGAATTAGGAACAGACCCATCAGTATCCTCAAGCCTCTTTGAAACCGGAATGCAAGAACTAGGGTTCGAAGCATCTCTGTCAATGAATTTTATTTTTTTTCCCCTTCTAATGGTCACATTTTGAAATTGTAGAGACTGGAAAGGTCTAGCAGAAGATCCACTCCCAGGGTTCTTTGTGAAGGATGGTAAAGGAGGGAATTCTTCTCCAGTAGCCGAGAGCAGATATCCAGATTCAGCTAGGATAGCATTTTCCTCCGGAGCAGAAGGAATCTCAGAGTTTTGTTTCCCAGGAACCAAGATAGAAGAGTCAGGAGGGGTCAAAGGAAGGTGAATCAAGTCCACAAAGTGTGCCGGCTGCAGGGCCCAAGAAAAAGGAGGAGATTTGTCAAGTAAAGGGTTTGAAGCTTGAGGTGAGGAGAAACCCAATCCCGAACCATCAACATCAGAATCCCCAAATAATTTGCGGCTAGTGTTTATAAAAGGGGTTTTATCCGAAGAGCTAATAATGGGTAACCCTATTTTAAGGTCGTGACGCATCTGAATCTCCCCTTTAGAGATCCGACTATCAAGGATTTTTTCTGATTTTTCAATAAAATCAAGGTCCGCAGGAGACAGGTCAGGAAAATTGTGAGGATTAGAACAAAACTTACCCGGTTGATCCGAAGCGTGCATCCGGCTGTGAACCCTAGGCGAGGAAGTCTCCAACAGAGGAGTGATAATAGGCTTGTAACTGGAAGGGAAAACTGCTCGAACATGTCCAATTTGTTTGCACAAATAGCACCGAAATGGGATTTTGTAAAATTCGAGAGTCTGCTTCCAAATTTTTTTGACCCCAGGCAATTTCAATCTCCGCTGGGAGCCCTCCCCTCGTATCCAATTCAACCATGACCCTTGCAAAATGGCGGTCAACACCATGTAGATTCTGCTTGTCCAGACGAACAAATCTTCCAACGGCATTCGCAATCCCCTTAAGAATTTCTTCTGTCTAGAGAACAATAGGTAATCCAGGCACAATCATCCAGAGATGCCTGATAGGCTGATACTCGTGCAAAGGGTCGAAATTAATATGCCACCTCTTGAGATATAAAGAACCTTGCTTGAAAACCCAATTTCCAGCTAAAATCACATCAACATGCGCAGCCTTAGAAAAAGTGAACAGAATCCATCTGTTAAGAAGTAAGTTAATCCGAGGGACCATACCAGTAATAGGCTGCCAATGTTTGGATACCCAATCCATGATTTCAGCCTTGTTACCTGAGGAAAATTCCAATCTCCCCACTAAAGCCCGGTCAGCCAGAATCCCTATTTTTTCTAGGTTATAATTCTCATCAACGTTATAACGAGCTAGCTCAGCTCTGGCCTTGAAAGTCTTTAGCAGCCTTCTAGATTTGGCTCTCGCACCACGAAGTTTGTCCCCAAGAGGGCCCGAAACCCTACCTCTATCAAGAGAGTCTCCACAATACGCCGGCGTATGGTTCACAGGAGGGTTTGAGAACCCGGGAGAATCCACAGGGTTGGATACACCTGCCATCATAAAGGAAGGGACCCCCAGCTGCCGGTGGGAAGACAGGACAGACGGCCAGCTGCCAGCGAAAGGTTCGCCCCCTCACGGGTCACAAAAATAGCAGAACATCCGATAAAATAGGATGCCCTAAAGGTAGTAGAGTTCGAAACTTCAAAAAAATAATAAGTTGCCAAAAATAGAGAAAAAACTCCTGATTCAGCTCTAAATTAGGTCTTAAGAGGTAGGTCCCTTCAAATCAAGAGTAAACCCAGAAACAAAAACCACAACCGAGTATAGAAACAAACATATTTTGCAGAAAAATCCGAAATATCAGGTTAATGAGAGAAAGTGTAGCCTACAACCATCGAAAAATTCCCACTTTTTTTAACCTTAGCTGGTACTAGGCCAATACGGCTTGACTCCAAGTCGTCATAGGCCACACCATTCGCCCAATCAACCATCAAAATCAAAAATTTCTGCAAAAAAAACCAAAAAACCCTAGAAATCTCGCCATTATCTCCTTTGTTTCTCTAGGGATAACTCCACCGTCCTAATAAGTTTTCACACATTATGAAATCTTTATTTTATATTTATTAATTAAAAAAAGGGAAAGAATTTTATGAAATTCCGCATGTTATTTTTTTTAGATTTTTAGTTTTATGTTGCTTCAACATTTATAAGGAAAGTTTCTATGAAAATGGTTTTAGAGTCATTTCATACTTTTTATGAAAATATTTATGTGAATATCATTTATATTTATATTTTATGTTTATTGTTGGTTTTTTACAATTAGCATATTTTTAATGAAAATTTTAAAGAAAAATTTATAATTTATAATATAAATCTTAATAAAAATAAAATATCTGAATTCAATTAAATTAATATATATATATATATATATAAAGGATTATTGCCCTAAATCTTAAAATCTTCAAAGAATGGTCAAAGATCTAACTTGGTAGTAGAGTTCCCTTCTTCTTAGTTTACATATTTTGTTTTTAAAACCATTTTCATAGTTTATTATTCTGAAATTAATTTAATCTTCTTTGTATTGTACTATGACATATTTAGAGAACTTTCTAAAGTTGTTTGAAAAGATATATATGTGGAAAATTATATTTCATTCAATATTATTAAATTATAATTATTTATATTTTTAAGTTGTTGTACTAAGAGTAGGGAAGTGCTTTATAAGTGACTATGTGAGAAATGTTATTAAGATGAATATATGAAGAAAAGGAGTAGGTGTGGATGTGGGAAAAAGAAAAAAAAAAGGTTGGGAGGATAGCGTGCAATTGAAGGGTAGAGGAGGAATGGGGTGTATGCAAACGTGGAGGAGTGGGAGAGGGAAGTGATGTGGAGTGGGTGAGGGTGCAACGGGTATGGGCCAAGAGGATAAAAGGGAGGGGGAGGGGGAGGGGGAGGGGGCTGAGGAAGAGGAGGGGTGGGGTAGAGAGGAGAGAGGGAGGAGGATAAGGACAAGGGGGGAGAGGGAGTTGAGGGCGAGGAGGGAGAGAAAGGAGGAGGAGGAGGAGAGGGGGGATGGGGAGAGGTGAGGAGGAGTAGGAGGAAGGGAGCAGAGGAAGGAGGAGGAGGAGGAGGAGGAGGGTGGTAGGGGAGGAGGAGGGGGGTGTAGCGGAGGAGGAGGAGCTATAGCGGGTGGAGGGGAGCAGGGGGGAGGAAGGGGATGGGTGAGAGGAAGAGAGAGGGTGATGAGGAGGAGGATAAGGGAGGGATATGGGTAGGGTTGGAGGAGGAGGAGTAGGGTAGGGAGAAGGGTAGTTGGAGGAGGAGTGGGTAGAGTGGAAGTGGGAGAAGGAGGAGGGGAGTGGAGGGGAGGAGGGGGGAGGAGGAGGAGGAGGGGGGAGAAGGAGTGGGAGGGGTAAGTGGGTGGAGGAGAAAGATGGGAGGGGGGTGGAGGATTGGGGAGAGTGGAAGTGAGAGTAGGAGGAGGACAGGGGGGGAAGGGGAGGGTATGGGGGGAATGGAGTGGGGGGAGAGGTGAGGAGGAGGAGGAGGAAGGGAGCAGAGGAAGGAGGAGGAGGAGGAGGAGGAGGGTGGTAGGGGAGGAGGAGGGGGGTGTAGCGGAGGAGGAGGAGCTGTAGGGGGTGGAGGGGAGCAGGGGGGAGGAAGGGGATGGGTGAGAGGAAGAGAGAGGGTGATGAGGAGGAGGATAAGGGAGGGATATGGGTAGGGTTGGAGGAGGAGGAGTAGGGTAGGAATAAGGGTAGTTGGAGGAGGAGTGGGTAGAGTGGAAGTGGGAGAAGGAGGAGGGGGAGTGGAGGGGAGGAGGGGGGAGGAGGAGGAGGGGGCAGAAGGAGTGGGAGGGGTAAGTGGGTGGAGGAGAAAGATGGGAGGGGGGTGAAGGATTGGGGGAGAGTGGAAGTGAGAGGAGGAGGAGGACAGGGGGGGAAGGGAAGGGTATGGGGGGAAATGGAGTGGGGGAGAAGGAGGGGAATGGGAGGAGCGAGGGGGACAAGATGGATGGGGGAGGAGGAGTAGGAGGAGGAGGGAGAGGGATATGAGGAGAAGGAGGATGGCAGTAAGGGAGGGAGAGGGAAGATCTGGGGAGAACGGGGAGAGGTGAGTGGGAGGAGGAGGAGGGGGATTGATAGGAGGAGGAGGGGGATGAGGAGGGGTGGGTGGGTGGTGGAGGAGGAGGAGTGGGGGTGGAGGATGGGGGAGAAGGAGTGGGAGGGAGGAACGGGTCGAGGAGAAATAAGGGAGGCAGGGTGGAGGAGTGGGGAGAGTGGAAGTCAGAGGAGGAGGAGGAGAGGGGGGGAAGGGGAGGGTATGGGGAAAAGGAGGGGGGAAAGAGGGATGGGGAGGAGGAGGACAAGAGGGATGGGGAGGAGGAGGAGCAGGAGGAGGATGGAGAGGGATAGGAGGTGGAGCAGGATGGGAGTAAGGGAAGGAAAGGGAAGGTGTGGGGAGGATGGGGATTGGTGAGTGGAAAGGAGACTCGGAGGAGGAGGAGGATGGGGATGGATAGGAGGAGGAGGAATTGCATACAAGGAAACATCTCTGAAATGTTGAAATGTGTATCCAACACCTAAGGGTGGAGCTCCTACAATCTCATCCTGTAGAACACTATATTCTAAAAGCTATAATTTAAAAAAAAATACATATCAAATTTTCAAATCCAAACAATATGTCAAAAACAACAGGCATTTTGTTGGGAAACCAAAAATAACAACTGCAAAATTGTGTTGTTCAAATTAGCTTAGTCAACTTGAGAAAATGAGCATAAATGCACTAATCTTGAAAATTTAACCAATTTAGAAGATCGCAAATACAAGACATTATTTTAAAGAAATGATAATGAAAAATATATAATGCAATTTGAAAAACCTTATCCTCTAATAGAAAATATATAAGCTAAATTCATATAGTGAAACCCTGCCAAGATGAATTTCTCCAATCCAAACTCCCACAGAAATGGGTTACTTTTATGTTCACAAAGAAAGGAATGTCCCAATAAATATCAATAGGAAGAATGATTTTATGGTCAATGTTGTCAAACAAACACCTAGAGAAGTCACTTACATGAACAAATAACAGATCAACACACCGATGTTTTCACATCGTTTAAATCCTTGAAAGGGAAACACTCCACGACCCCAACCAAATAACTACTTAAGGTAGTTTATTATGCAAAAGAAAGAAAGTTACAAATGAGCTTCTCATAATATATCAACTAAAAAGTGACCCTCCATGCTCTTTAAATAGATATCATGGACCAATTGGATGTTAAGCCATGGATCAAAGGTAGTTATGATCTAAGAGAAGTTGAATCATCGGATTACTCTATGTATATAACATATTGTGACCATCAGATTAGATATTTACAAATACATACTAAAAAAACACACTTTACCTAATGGATATATTATAATAATTTGATCTTAACTAACTCCTAAGTGTCTAAATATCCTAACATCCCCCCTTAAGAACAAATTGGGATAGGATTGAAGGGTTTACAAGACACTATTAGGAGAAGGAATGAGGCATTAGAGCTTATACCCCCTTAATGAAAAGGTCCTCAACTCCTAAAATAGATCAAAGTTTAGAAAACTTCGCGTTTGTAAGAGATTTGGTGAAGATCTCTGCAACTAGATCATCTATAGGGAAAAATAGCACTTCAAGAATACGATCATGAACAAACTTTATTTTACGAATTCCAGGCTTGTAAATTTTTCCTCATGGCCATATTATGAATTCATAAACAATAAAATGTGTGTGCAAATATATAATTGTAAAACAAAACAGAAATAAATTTATATCCACATGCACATCATGCATATATGAGCATCTTCATCATAGGCATAACATAAAATTATTTCACATTCATATATAAATATAATACTTACATTTAAATAAACAATATTCAAGCAAATGGTTGTGTAAGAGTGATTTTCTACCCAACTATAGGAACTTTTTCCAACATATACTCTTTCTGTGGAGAATCTAGCACCAAGTTAGGCTATGATGCCACCGCGGTGAAGGAAACACCTACAAGCTTCTATCTTAACCCACAACCCATTTTGCTCTCAATGATTAGCCAAATGCTCCTTTGAAGCTCAACATGAATTTCACTTAGTCGTCACAGCCATGGCACTCTTTCCAATTTCCCCACACAACACAAAGAAGGCATTCCCTTCAATGATCCACAATTTCCTTAGGGAATCCAACCCTTACATTTCTTACTAGTGTGCGTAGTAAGAGTCCAACCAGTTGTATGTTTTTGGATAACCTCATGTAGCATTAATTCATGGCTTCTCAAGCATGCATACATAGCAAAAATATATGCACAAGGGCTCTTATCTTTTCCAACATCTATGCTCATATACAACATCCCTTTTTCCCTTAAATATGCAACTCTATTTCCAAATTCAAATTTTTGGTTATGCACAATCTAGTAATTCATAATGGAAATGGGATGAAAATCAAGAGCAACAATTTTTTGTAGTGCAAAAGTTGTTGTGCTAAAATATTCATAATGAAAAATGGATAATAGACTCCGAAGGATATGAGAGAATGGTGGAAAAGACAACTGACATAACTTCTGGACATGGCAGAGAGGACTCTTACTAGAGTCATAGAAGTATATTTCATCCCATGCTTCCATAAATACATTAGAAAATGTTCGTCACCAACATCACACATGCATTCAATGATTGGATTTAACACTCAAAAGGAAGTAATTGGCTCATTTAAGGGAAATGTCAGCAATTGGGTGAATTCTAAGGTTGACACTTGGTAATAGAGGATTTAATCTCCCATAGCAATAGAGGATTTAATCTTTCATAGGTCCTCTAAGGTTGACACTTGGCAATAGAGGATTTAATCGTAACCCCTTTGGTGCTCTTTACACAACCATCTTGGACCATAAATATTATTTTCCAACATAATATTTACCTATATTTTATGTCATCACGGCAATACCACCATGTGACCCATATAGATATTTTTATACCATACATGCCTAGCCATTCACTAATCAAGCCTTGGCCTTGATATCCACACTAGTAATCCATCTAACACATTTACATCATTAGGCATGGCCTTGGCCTTGGCCTTGATAATCTATTTTAATACATTATAAGGGTCAAATTGAGGGTAACTACACAATGACCCACTTGATGGACCATCATAAACAAGCAAGCGAGAACAAGCGAGCCAGAACAAGAGATCCTGAACTAGAGTGAGAATCATGTTCAACCGATCTTTATATTTTTTGGTTAGCCTAAAACTAATCGTTTAGAAGAATAATTCAGCTTCTGCTAAACTGTAGATGGTGGTCCCCAAACAACCATTTTCCAGAGAGAACCTTTGAGACAGAACTAGAGTTATCACCAAGTTTGAGAGTTTGTGGTCATCCTTAAACAACCGACTTAGTAGCCGACTTTAGCTTCTATTGCTTCTGCTATCCCTTTTGGTTTGTGTTCATCCAAAACCACCAATTCAAAGAGAACTTATATTTAGCAGAATATGTCATCTTCTACTAGATTTCTTGGAAAATTCGGATTGTCAAGTTATAAATGTTCGTCCCTTGGCAGTTTTCCACTTCTAATTTCATCTCTCTACTTGCACTCACATACACCCCTTCGGATTAAGGGGGGGATTTTTAGAACCTAATCTATTAGGTTAGGTGGAGATGAGGAGTCAACTCAGAATTCCAAGCGACATCTTGGGAATAATAACCCAAGAGTATACTCATTGTATAAATGGCACATTCGATTAATGAGAATAGTGTGCATTCACACCTAATATTATGTCTTGTTTAGTATTTGATTGTTTTCCTACTATTGGAATCCTAACACCACTAAAACATGATCCCCTAATTTACCAACCTCTTTGCCCATTAACCCTAGTAACCTAATAGCCATATTTAATCGTCATTTACCATATTGACCATGGTTGATCCACAAACCATTGAACCTCCACACTGAATAACCACATTCAACCCTTACCCACTAACATGCTAACCCACTATGTCCCCTATCCACTAACCCATGTATCCCGTAACATAACCAAACATTGACACATCTTGTCCCTAAATTCACCAACCTCCTAATTTTTAGTTTTTACTTGAACAACATATATCATATTAACAATTACTGAAAGATAAACAAGCACAACATAAAACACAATGAACACAGATATTCTCTCGGGGAAACCACAAAGGGAGAAAACCCCAGTAAAGGCTTCCTCAATATAGAAATCACAAAGTACAAAAGTTCCCCAAGAAAAGTCAACTACTTCTCCACTTGTGGCACCTCTCTCTCTTCACTAATGCGAACTTGCTTGAGTGAATGAGTGAATAGAAGTGAGAGAGTTGTCCTTTATTTATATTCTTCCGTTGGGGTGACAATTTCCCCAACAGGGCCGACTTCTCTACTTGACTAGTCAATTACATAATATAATAATCTTTAGGGGCTTTTCTAGGCCGACACATGTCCTAGGGTTTACATTGATTCTTTCAATGACCTTTACATTATTAATTACATGACCATCGTCTCCCGGAGGAGGAGTACAATAATATAAATAGAATATCTTCCGCAGTTACATTATTTTAACACTCCTTCTCAACTAGGAAGGTATTATGTGGGTAACAATATCTACACAACTAATTTGTGAACTTCTATATTGTTGATTAGGTTGTCATTGATGCCAACAGTGTCTGGTCATTAATGCCAACAGTTAAGTCTTAGTGCCCCTTATGGAGCCCTTGAGGGTTAGTGTTTGGTTTGTGGTTGTCTGTGTCAGAGGAGACCTTTTGAATTTGTCCAAGCCCAAGCTTGAAGCCCTTGGAGGCCTTGGGACAATGCCAAAAGCCTTGGCTACCCATTAACTTGGTTGAGTGACCCTAAGCTGTATCTTGGTCCCAGTTGAGTCCATTGTTGTATCCCCTGCTCCTGGTTGTCTTTTGGTTGATGCTTTCTATGATGCTTGTACTTGTTGTGGTCTCTTGATTGGTTGTTGAATGAATGTTATGGTAGTTTGGTCTTTGGATCCCTCACACAGTTGACTTGTGCCCTTACATAATGAAGTCTTTCTTTTGATGATGTCCATGAAGAGGTCCTGCACAAATTAAAGAAAACAAATTTGAAGGACCCTGCCAATGCAAGCAAGACCCTCATAGGGTGATATCCCTCGTCAAGCTCTTTCTGTTGATATGTGGAGTGTCTCCTAACACCGCACGGTTGATGACTTATTGTCGTTTAAAGTTGATGTGGTCATGAAGCCCTTAGTACCCTTATCTTGGGGTTTTGATGGCTATGAACCCATTTGGTAATGAAACCATAATGTATGCCTTGCCCCTAAAAACACTAATAATACCCTAATGTTGCATTGATGCCAATTGCACCTTTACATTAACACTTGAAGCCCTTAATGGCGTAATACACCCTTGATAGTATAATGGAGCACACCTTTGCATATGATAACCCACACAATGATTGGCTTGATGTTGAATTTAACAATGGTCCATCTGGTGACAAGCTTGAATCCCATGATGGCACCTTGCACATGGCATGCCGTTGAAAGCCCTAGTGGCTTGAATGCAACCCTATGATGATGTGGAGGACACACTCCCATGAATTTGAATGATATGGTTAACTATTGAAGAATATAAAATAATAAAAATAATGAAAATACATGTAACAAGCCTTAATGGCTTAATGACTCCTAGGTTGACCATTGAAGTGATAATTCAAAGTCAAAATAAAATTCAAATTAAATATTTAAAATAAAAATGCTTACCTTGGTCGCCCTACAAGTCGGCTCCATAAATTAAATTAAAAAATTTAAATTAAAAAAATTATTATAAATTATTGCAAGGTCGGCTCAATTTTTTGGGGGGGAAAACTAGTATAAATACACTTGTTCTCCCACTCAAAAAGGTGTGAAAAATTCGGACAACTCTGAGGAAATTTTTGGGTACTATAGCAGGCAGCTACAGTGGACAGCATTTTTCAATTTTTGTTTTTCATCTTTGTTGTGGAGCAGCAGGTGATCTCTAAGTTCTGAGTTTTTACATGGTCTGAAATTTGAGGGGAATGAACTGTGACAGCCAAGCTCTGATACCAATTGTTGGACACACCGAGCACACTGAGAGGGGGGGGGTGAACAGTGTGTATAGATTTTTATTACTTTTTCAACTTTAACAAACATCAACAGCTTATTCAATACATCATTGATTAATGCATTATCACATTATCATGATATCATCAGCATTGTTAACAATTACAGCTCATCATATCATCATCACATAGGAAGCATGGCAAAACACAATACACAAGATTTTTACGTGGAAACCCAAGTCCTGGGGGTAAAACCACGAAAGCCTTTATAATAATAATTTACCAGTAACCACTGGAAGGAGGCAACAACCCCCTTTGTTACAAAGACTTCAATTCTCTAGCTACAACTGGAAGGAAGCTACAACCCCTTGGTTTACAGGCTACAACCTGAAGGAAGCCTTAGCTCCCTAGATTTCCTTTCCCTGACCTGCCACCTTGATATGATGATAAAAACTGAACTACTGAACCACAAACCGCACTGATCTTGTGGACCTGCTATCCAACACCTGTACTACACTGCACAATCTGTACCACACTTCACAACCACTATCACTGCTCATCAACGGACCACTACTCATCACAACTGTGCCACACCACTCATCAACTGAGCAATCAATTTGTCTGCACCAATCAATCTGTTGCCCCCATCATCCGACTCAATCAATCTGAGTCTAACCAACTGAATAACAGACTCAGTCCACCTGAGTCAAGCCAACTACTCATACAACTCGGCCAATCTGAGTTAAGGAATCTGCTCATGTAACCTACTCGTCTAAATCAATGTAGTTGTTGCTTATTACCACTGTTTATCATTGCATCATTATTTCTATATATCACTGCATACATCACTGAGCATATATAATCCTGTGTCCATTATTGAGCATATTACTGTGTAACATTTCTAGCTCATCACTGTGTAAACATCATATCACTGTGTAATCAAGTTGAGCATACATGTAGGCATCATCAAACATCACTGTATATGTGTCACTGCTATATAAATTACTGTGTACTACTGAGTCATCATTGTGCATATCATAACACTGTATAAAACACTGAGCATAGGTACTATCACTGTGTATACAAGCTGAGCATTGTATAATTTATCACTGAACATGTACATCATAAGTAACTACCTAACATATCAATGTATGCTCACTGGTTCATTGTGTACTATCATCACCGAGAATATATGTTTTACTGTGCATTTCACTGAGTATATGTCTCTGCGTAGACTAAGCATACATACTGTGTAAACCAAGCATACCACTGTGTACTAAGCATATATATCATTACTGTGTAAATATATCATCACTGTGCACTAAGCATATATATCATTATTGTGTAAATATATCATCACTGTGTAAATATTTCATCACTGTGTAAATATATCATTATTGATCATACTTTGTAATCATTTTGTGTTGCTGGTTTAGCTTATCACTAGGCATGCATACCATATCAAAATGTATCATGCATGTATCACTTTGTAGTTATCATACCAAGTCATCACAGTATGCTACTGTGTAGTCACTATCATACCAATGTATACAAACATACCTTGCAAAGAAGACAAGCTGGTGTAAGCAACTTCACAAACCTTGGACTGTTGCAAACTTTATAAAATTGTGACCTAACTCCTTCAACAACTCAGACTTGTGACTGGTGGAGATTAGGACTGTGGTCTCCTCAAAACAGATAGGAAAATATCTCTGTTGTAGCTCACTGATTTTTCAAAAATAGAAATAAGTGTATGTTAGGAACCTATGTCAACCCTTCTCTTTACTATGTTAGTATATTGTTGTTGGACGCATATGATTTGTAAGTCGTCCCGTAGTATTTGTTGATCTGTAGTTTATATTAGCCCATAGTATTGACTCATAGTATTGGATGCATATGCTTTGTAAGTCGTCCTGTAGTATTATATGTCCCATGGTTTTGACTCATAGTATTGGGCATAGACTTAGTATATAAGTGTGTATTGAGGTCATTGAAGGCACCGTGAAGTTAATTGTATTGAGCTTGCTCAAAGGAGGTTGCCCCCTCGAAGTGGCCCATGATCAATATAAAAGCGATTCTGTTTTATTATTCTGATATCTCGTGTATTTGCATTAATTAATTATTACAGGTACATCACATCTGGTATCAGAGCACTTTCCTTGGCACAAGTGGGAAATTTTTTTTTTTTTTTGGGCGGCGACTTTCAGATCAATTTCTGAAACTTTCCGCACAAAATCAGAAGAAATTGATTGCATATATGAATTTCTCTTTCAAAAATATGCAGTTTCAAAAAAAAAATCATCTCAATTGGAGTTCTAAAAGTGGAGATATTGTGGATTTAAAATCAACAATTTTTCAGAATTTCGGTGACGGACGCGGAAATTGCGGCGAGAAAATCTTTTGACCGAATGCCCAGATTTCTATTTTGCTTTCATAGGTAGAAGCAGAGTGGTTGTTCCAGTTCTGGAAACATGCTATAATAGCGATTCTGAGTAATATAGATCTGGTTTTTGAACATTGGGTGAAATTTCTGCCCAAATTTTTTTCTGTTGCAGGTTCGGATCTAGGAATAATCCCTATCCACTTAACTGTGGGAAGTACTTGGGCATAAGCCCTAAAACTCATTGTGAGGAGTGCCACAGGAACCCTGAAGTAGCTGGCCATTGAGAGGACCTGCCAAGCGAAAAGGGCAACGACCCCTACCTAATTGACTAGTTTCCACCCGTGAGGTAAACCAAGAGCTGTCGTTTGTGGCAAACCGGTTATCAGTTTTACCTAAGCCATGGAGTGAGGGGTACTACCCCAATACGCAAGCTGTCATACAGCATTGGTGGCCAAGTGAAAACCCTGAAATGTTAGGAAGTCGCACATACCTGGGGTCCATATCTACTTTCAGCTGAACTATTACCAATCACTACTGCACCGTTCTAGATCCAGCCGTTCAGCGTTGTTCCAAATTCCTTCTGAGCCGTAGCTGCTCCAGTCTGAATGAAAAAAAAAAAAAAAAAAAAAAAAAAAAAACCTGGTTATGGTTGTCACCCATGCAGGAGCACACACCATGGAGGAAGCACTTGCAGCGATCCGAACCAAACTCCAAGATCTGGATGAAAAAATTCTCAGCCTCCATCTTCAGCATTCAGCCATGAACAATACCAAACAGCCAGAATCTTTTGCAGCCACCGAGTTCTCTACTTCTAGCACTTTTCGTGGGCCAAAGCTTGATTTTCCTCGCTTCAATGGTACTGATCCGACTGGATGGATATACCGAGCAGAATAATATTTCAGTCTGCATAGTACTTTTGATGTTCAGAAAGTTCCACTTGCATCCTTTCATTTGGAACAGGAAGCCCTTCAATGGTACCGTTGGTACATCAAAGCTCATCCCGAGCCAAACTAGACAGATTTTTTCCAACTCATTTTGCCATGATTTGGTCCTAGTGCTTTTGACGACTTCACATGAGCACTCACTAAACTTCACCAAACTGGCACAGTGAGAGAGTATCATATGGAATTTGAGAAACTAGCCAATCACACAGAAGGATTGTCTGATGAATTCTATAGGAGTTGTTTTATCAGTGGTCTCAAGGATGAAATCCGCTCAGAGGTCAAAATGTTTTGTCCCAACACAATGATGGAAGTCCTAGGGTTGGCTAAGTTGGCTGAGGACAAGATCGCAGCTCAACAACGCTCCACACCCACCTTTGTTCCCTTCAGAAATATGGGTTCCCAACGACCTCCCATCACGCCTTCTCCTCAACCAACTCCTATCAAGCATTTGTCTGAAATAGAAATGCAGGCACGCCGAGAAAAAGGGCTTTGCTATAATTATGATGAGAAATTCACTCGGGGACATAGATGTGTTCAACAAAAGCTCTATATCTTGGATGTGGATTCTCCGCCTGCCTTAGAACTTGGTGAAGAAGCTACAGATACAGTAGATGATCCGGTCGACATGCAACACCCGCCTGTTGACACCCCATCTCAGGACGACCCACCCGAGATCTCTCTGCATGCTGTAACCGGCATCACCACCCCACAAACAATGCGGGTCAGGGGATACTTCAAGAAGCTCCCTCTTACCATACTCATTGATTCTGGTAGCACTCATAACTTCATTGACCCTCGAATTGCCAAACAGGCTGATTGTTTTGTTCATCCTTGCTCCAACTTTGAAGTCATGGTTGCCAATGGGGGCACCTTACCTTGCAAGGGGAAGTGTCACAATGTGCGTATCTCTATGGAAGATTATAACCTACGCTCCGACATGTTTGCCTTGTCCTTAGGCGGATGTGATGTGGTTTTGGGCGTTCAATGGTTATGCACACTTGGCCCCATCTTATGGGATTTTGCTGAACTTTGGATGCAGTTTAAAGTCAATGGGGCACAACACAAATTTCGGGGCTTACAACCAGGGTCTCTCTGCATCATCAGTTCACATCGCCTGGAAAAAATCCTTAAGAAGAATTCACATGGTGTCATCGCTCAGCTCAATTCCATTCAGATGCACCCATCAACAGTCTCCACTACTTCCTTGGATAGATATGCAGGTATCTTTGCTAAACCAATGAGCTTGCTGCCTTCAAGAGACCTTTCTGGTAAGAATGTAACCACATCTACCTCTCAGCAGGAAATGATGGCTATTTTGCATGCAGTACAGAAGTGGCAGCCATACCTATTAGGCAATTCTTCCTGCATCAAGACTGATCTCCCGAGTCTGAAAAATTTTCTGGAACAATGGGTCTCCTCCCCAACACACCTGCAATGGGTTATCCAACTCATGGGTTATCCCTATGTGATCACTTACAAGAAGGGTAAGGACAATATGGTGGAAGATGCTCCTTCTCGCACAATTGATGACCCAGTTTCTCTTACAGCTCTTTCTCTGCTTGTTCCAAATTGGTTGCCATATGTTCAACAGGGCTATCTCTTCTATGATCTCCATGCTTCTTCATCAACAGGGCACTCTGGGTTCTGCAAAATGTATGACCAGGAACAATGTAACTTCTTTTGGCTGGGACTAAAAATGACAATTCAATAGATGGTGGCTAACGATGATACTTTCCAAGTCAACAAGGGGGAACCGACACTCCTTTCGGGATTGATCAAACCCTTGCCCATCACTACACAGCTTTGGCCAACTATTTCTATGGATTTCCTAGCAGCACTCTGGTGGTACAATACCACATCTCAAAGGACACCATATGAAGCAGTCTATGGACAAACACCGCCAGTTCTTCTTCCATACACCCTTAGCAACTCCCCAGTTCAGGAAATTGACTTGGTTCTTTGAAACCGCGATCAGATTCTTCTCATTCTGCAGGACAATCTTCACATGGCCAGAATTCGCCTGAAACAACAAGCCGATCAGCACCATTCTGAGCACATTTTCCACGCAGCTGACAGGGTTCTTCTTCATCTACAGCCTTCCAAGCAATCCTCCTTGACACTCCAAAGGTGTTAGTGGCCCGAAATGCAAACCAAGGATGCTACCGGGGAACCACTCCTTCAGATTCTATAGCAATTTCTCCAACCAAAGCTTTGAGGACAAAGCTTTTTCTAAGGGGGAGGGGATGTTAGGAACCTATGTCAACCCTTCTCTTTACTATGTTAGTATATTGTTGTTGGACGCATATGCTTTGTAAGTCGTCTCGTAGTATTTGTTGATCCGTAGTTTATATTAGCCCATAGTATTGACTCATAGTATTGGATGCATATGCTTTGTAAGCCGTCCTGTAGTATTATATGTCCCATGGTTTTGACTCATAGTATTGGGCATAGACTTAGTATATAAGTATGTATTGAGGTCATTGAAGGCACCGTGAAGTTAATTGTATTGAGCTTGCTCAAAGGAGGTTGCCCCCTCGAAGTGGCCCATGATTAATATAAAAGCGATTTTGTTTTATTATTCTGATATCTCGTGTATTTGCATTAATTAATTATTGCAGGTACATCACAGTGTAATGTACTTGCTGCTCCCTGTTGCTGTATTAACCTTTTCTTTAACACCAAATTTCCTTAGAGATGACAGAAAATCAGAAAATCAGAGCTTGGCTGTCACAATTCATTCCCCTCAAATTTCAGACCATTTAAAAACTCAGAACTTAGAGATCACCTGCTGCTCCACAACAAAGATAAAAAACAAAAATTGAAAAATGTTGTCCACTGTAGCTACCTGCTACAGTACCCGAAAATTTCCTCAGAGCTGTCCAAATTTTTCACACCTTTTTGAGTGGGAGAACAAGTGTATTTATACTAGTTTTCCCCCAAAAAAAATTGAGCCGACCTTGCAATAATTTATAATAATTTTTTTAATTTGAATTTTTTAACTTAATTTATGGAGCCGACTTGTAGGGTGACCAAGGTAAGCATTTTTATTTTAAATATTTAATTTGAATTTTATTTTGTCTTTGAATTATCACTTCAATGGTCAACCTAGGAGTCATTAAGCCATTAAGGCTTGTTACATGTATTTTCATTATTTTTATTATTTTATATTCTTCAATGTTAACCATATCATTCAAATTCATGGGAGTGTGTCCTCCACATCATCATACGGTTGCATTCAAGCCACTAGGGCTTTCAATGGCATGCCATGTGCAAGGTGCCATCATGGGCTTCAAGCTTGTCACCAGATGGACCATTGTTAAATTCAACATCAAGCCAATCATTGTGTGGGTTATCATATGCAAAGGTGTGCTCCATTATACTATCAAGGGTGTATTATGCCATTAAGGGCTTCAAGTGTTAATGTAAAGTTGCAATTGGCATCAATGCAACATTAGGGTATTATTAGTGTTTTTAGGGGCAAGGCATACATTATGGTTTCATTACCAAATGGGTTCATAGCCATCAAAACCCCAAGATAAGGGTACTAAGGGCTTCATGACCACATCAACTTTAAACGACAATAAGTCATCAACCGTGCGGAGTTAGGAGACACTCCACATATCAACAGAAAGAGATTGATGAGGGCTATCACCCTATGAGGGTCTTGCTTGCATTGGAAGGGTCCTTCAACTTTGTTTTCTTTAATTTGTGCAGGACCTCTTCATGGACATCATCAAAAGAAAAACTTCATTATGTAAGGGCACAAGTCAACTGTCTGAGGGCTCCAAAGACCAAACTACCATAACATTCATTCAACAACCAATCAAGATACCACAACAAGTACAAGCATCATAGAAAGCATCAACCAAAAGACAACCAGGAGCAGGGGATACAACAATGGACTCAACTGGGACCAAGATACAACTTAGGGTCACTCAACCAAGTTAATGGGTAGCCAGGGATTTTGGCATTGTCCCAAGGCCTCCAAGGGCTTCAAGCTTGGGCTTGGACAAAGTCAAAAGGTCTCCTCTAACACAATCAACCACAAACCAAACACTAACCCTCAGGGGCTCCATAAGGGGCACTAAGACTTAATTGTTGGCATTAATGACCACACACTATTGGCATCAATGACAACCTAATCAACAATATCCCCCTTTGTCATTGATGACAACACTCAGGCTCTCGCTGAGAACAGGCTCCCTTGTTCACAACTTCTCTCCCCCTTTGGCATCAATGGAAAAGGGAACATCATTTGACAATACAACTACCCCTCAGGGCATGCTCCCCCTGTCAACAACTTCTCTTCCTTTTTACATCAATGGCATGAGAACTTTCTTTAGCAATATTGCTCCCCCTATCATAGGGCACCGCTACTCCTGTATTATGTGACAAGGATATTGCTGAAACGAACTGCTTGTTGGTCTCATTTCTGGTAATCAGGTACATAGCACCTCTCACACATTCTTTATACATTTCATATCACTAATCAACAGTCTTTAAAATGGTATTGGGTTTTTCCAAAAAATTTCTTCAGTTCTGTTTTGATCAATGGGGAAATCTAATTTTCTTCTCCATACTTTGGTAGACTGATTGTTGTTCATGAAATTTGATTGAATTTACTTTCTTCTCCAAACTTTAACTTGTCCCTGCATCCTACAGTGTTTTGCAAAATGACCATAATGATAACAATTATAACATTGAATGGAAAACATACCTTGATTTCTTTCTGGAGTGATTCTGTCATGAACTTTGCAATGGATGGCTTTGTGACCATAGTTGTTGCACTTGTAGCAGTGACCACTGAACATCATGGGATATCCCTAAGAAAAGGATCTTCTTTGTGATGCAACTTCTCTGTTTTTATTCTTCCTTGAATCTTGCTGATCATGGGATCTACTGAAAATATCTGTATAACTATTTTCCTTTTCTTCTTCTTCCCTGGAACTTTCACTTTCTGCAATGTTCTTTTCAAGCTTTGAATTTGTCTTCAACTGAGCAGTTGTCTTGCTCAGATCTTCCTTTAGAGAGAGGATCTTCAATTCTTTCTTCTGACAAATTTCTATCTTTTCTTGGAGTTGTCTTGTTAGGTCTTCTTCAATTTTCTTGACCTCTTCTCAGATTTTCCCAATTGCTCCTGCAATACCTGGTTCTGTTTACAAATTTTCTCAACCTTTTGCAAAGCATTAGAAATATCATTGTTTAAACATTTATTTCCATCATTTATCAAGAAACAATGAGATTCATCACATTTTGATGTATTACAATCTATGAATTTTGAATAGCACTTATCCTCTATACCCGATAGCCATATTTCTTCAAAAACATTACAAACAGGGTGTTCAATAGACTTACCTTCATACTTACCTAGATCTTGTACTGACCTTTCTATGGAGTTGTCTTTTGCTTTCTGTTCTTCAATGGAGTAGAGTTGATCTAACTTCAGTGACAATTCTTCAATTGAGTTGCACTTTCCTATTTTCTTCTTTTGGAGATTTGTCAGATCTGCAGTCATGAGTTTCATGACTTCTTCTTCATGTTCCTTAGAGGAGTAGAGATGTTCTATTTTGAGCCATAGTTCCTTAGCACTGTTGCACTTTCCAATCTTCTCTTTTATGGAATTTGACAAGCCTTCAAGAATGGATTCCATAGCCATTGAATTATTTTTCCTTGCTTCCTTCTGAGTTGTTGTTTTCACTTTCTTCGGACGATTATACCCAGTAAGCACTGACTGCCATACCCCACTTCCTTCTGCTTCAAGATAAGCTTGCATTCTTATTTTCCAAATCAAGTAATTTGTCCCACAAGACAATCCATTCACTGAGAACCCCATGGTGTGTCAAGGATCTCCTTCAAGTTGGTAAGGCTTTCTGTGAAGGACCCGCTCTGATACTAATTTGTGAACTTCTATATGTCATAGGAAGGCTTTGGATCATCATTTGTCTAGGGCATCATCTGCGAAGTATCAACATCATCATCTACTGAAATATGATCATCATCATCAGCAATCATCCTCTTACTGGAACATCATCTACTCGAACAAAAAATATGTCAACTGGAACTTCTACTGGAACATCATCAGCAGCAACATCATTAGTTGGGACATATTCTGTTGTCAGCAACCTCGTCAGCTAGAACACCATCTGCTAGAACATCCTCATCAGTAGCACCATCAGCTAGAACAATATCATTGTAAGTTGGAACACCATCTGCTGGAACATTCTCATCAGCAACACCATCAGCTGGAACATCTACAACAAACATCAATAACTAAATACTGATACTATCAGTTAACCAGTATTAATCTTCTCTCACCCTTGGAGAGGCATTCATCCCTATGGACAGGCATCAACTCGTGAGAGCTGGAACCATCAGTCAGCCAGTATTGATCTACCCTCACCTTTGGAGAGGCATCCATCCCTATGGATAGGCATAAGCTCATGAAAGCTGGAACCATCAATGAGTCAGTATTGATCTACCCTCACCCTTGGAGAGGCATCCATCCCTACAGATATGCATTAGTTCATGAGAACTGGAACTATCAGTCAACCAGTACTAATATACCCTCACCCTTGGAGAGGCATCCATCCCTACAGATAGGCATCAGCTTGTGAAAGCTGGAACTAACAGTCAGCCAATACTAATCAACCATTGTTACACCAAAATGTTGTCACCCTTGTGCAAGTGTCGCAAGTATTGCAAGTGTTGTCACCATTGTGTAAACTCTTTGCTCTGAACCCTAAACTCATACTGGCTAAAACAAATTCAAACATGGAGGTTATCCCTACCCGGTTTACCTTGTTGAGTAGGCTAGCACACTTCTCCTTCATCTAGGGTGCGATGACGCAATTATTGGTTAGCTAAGGTGAGCCACTGGTGCAATTTGTCCTCCTACAGGGTGTGCCTGACCCTCTCTAGTGCTCTGTCTCCTCTACTAGGGTGTGACAGGGTTAGTTAGAGGCTATTTTAGTGAGTCTCGAGGTATCTCTAGAGGTTTGTTGAGGTGGAGACCTATCCCTAGGCTCTAGATGAGGTGGAATTTCAGTTCCTGACCTAATGGGAAGGATCCCTTAACCATCTCCCCCTAATCCTCAACCTACCCTATCTCTTTATCCCTATATAAACTCCTCCTTTCTCCATGGGAAAAAGAGGGAAGGTCTATAGTATCCTTATGCTGGTAGAATCCATATTGGTGATCCCTAATCATCTTGGGAAGCTTGTACCATATTGTAGGTTTGGCTTGGAGATGTTGGATGGGGGATGCGACGTTAAGGCTTTGGTTGTATCTTTCTCCTTTCTATGTAACTCCATCTTTTACAGTTAATATAATCTCTTTCCATAAATGTTGTTTCATTGATAATGTTTAGAGCTTTCTTCCTTAACTGTTAACTTAGATCAATCATATGAAATGTTTGCTTTCATTGCTTGTTGGTTCCTATATGCTCAACACGGTCTTGTAGATAAAGATCTAATGACATTGGGGCATTGGATCAACAAAGAGTAAAGGGATTTGCAAATCAGAGGTAAGTGATCTATCTATCTGTTTGCACTTCTATTTGATCTAGGAAAGTAGGTTATGTTCTGTTTGATTTATTCTAGATTCGCATTGAACTAGGGAGATCATGCCTTAAGTCCGCTTTCGATAGATTGTCTGTTAACAACCGTCCCTCCTGGACAAGAATCTATCCTTTCGGATATTGTCTATCAATCTCTCTTTCTAGAGAGGTCCCTCTAGACCACACCAAGCTTGTCATGAAAGTACTCAAACTTCACACGAGCCAGAGGCTTATTCAACACATCAACAACTTGTTCCTCTGTAGGAACATTCCCGAGCTTCACAACTACCCTTTGCACCATACCCCAGATATAGTGGAACTTAATCTCAATGTGCTTTTATCTATCATGAAACATAGGATTTTCTATCAACTTGATGCCACTCTGGTTGCCAAAGAGTATCTCCGTAGCACCAATCTCTACTTCAAACAATCCTGTCAACATCTTGCGAAGCCATACTGCTTCACCACAAGTTGAACAAGCTACTACATATTCATCTTCCGCTATACTGAGTGCAACACAGGGTTTCTTTCTACTGAGCTATGAGATCACACCTGATCCCAAACGAAAGCAACATCCCGAAGTGCTCTTTTTGTCTTCAACACTTCCATCCCAATCTGAGTTTGTGTACCCATACAGTCTGAACTCACTATCTGACGCATATCTGAGTCCATAATCCCATGTACCCTTCAAGTATCTCATCACATGTTTTGCTGCAATCAGGAAAACATTCTTGGGTTCCACCATATACTGACTCAATGTGTTTACCACAAAACATATATTTGGATGAGTATTGGTCAAATACATCAATGACCCAATAATATGTCTATACATGGTGACATCCACTTTCTCTAAAGAAGCATCACTCAGAAGCTTCAGATTTATCACCATTGGAGTAGTCATGGCCTTGCAATCCAACATCCCAAATCTCTTTAGGATCTCTATTGTGTATTTTTCTTGACTCGGGAAAATATCGTCTGGAAACTGCCATACCTCAAGACCTAGAAAGTAGTGCATCTTGCCAAGGTCGTTCATCTCAAATTCTGCTGCAAGCCTCTTCTTACATTCAATAATGGGCTTGTCTTCTCCAGTCATAAATAAGTCATCCACATACAGTAATAATATCATGGGTTCATCATTCATAATCTTGTAATAAATATTAGAGTCTCCTTTACTCTTGGTAAATCCCAAGCTCATCGTGAAGCTATCAATTCTTCCATACCATGCTCTGGGAGCTTGCTTCAACCGATACAGTGCTTTCTTCAACCTGCATACATGTGACTTATTATCTTCTACTTCAAATCCTTTTGGTTGCTCGATATATACTTCCTCTTCTATACTTCCATTCAGGAAAGTTGTGTTCACATCCATCTGATGTATCTTCCATTGCATCTTGGCTGCCAAAGCAAGAATGGTTCTAATCGAAGTATATCTGGCTACTAGGGAAAAAGTCTCCTCATAATCAATTCCTTTCTTTTGCGAGAATCCTTGGGCTACAAATATTGCCTTGAACTTTTCAATGTTTCTGTCTACTGAATGTTTTCTTTTGAAGATCCGTTTTGATGAAACAAACAATTTGTCTTTCAGTCTTGGTACCACATACCAAACATCATTCTTGATAATGGACTGATACTCTTCATTCATGACATCCAGCCATTCCTTGATATTTACTGCTTCTTCAAAACAAGCCGATTCTTCTTCAACAAGATTGCACATCAAGGATACATAGCTAGAGTATGGCCTTGGTCTCTTGCTCTCTCTACTAAATCCTTCTAGGGCACCATACTTTCCTACATATTGGATTAATTTCCGTGCCCAGGCTAGTCTTCTCTTTCGACATATCTCCTCACGAGGTATCTCCTTAGGTCTCTGAGGTTTTTCCATGTCATGATCCTCTGGAATAGGATCCCCTTCAATATTTAGGATTGGTTCTTTGGCTAGTTCTACAACTCTGGGAGCCCCCTAATCCTCCTCATCCTCATGAGTCTTCTTAGAATCGTTGAAGGTTGTATCTTCATCAAATGTGACATCCCGACTAATCCCTATCTGACGGAATCCTAGGATGTATATGCAGTAAGCCTTAGATTGTTCACTATAACCCACAAATATTACCTTCTTCCCTAAAGGCTCTAGTTTCGATCTCTTTTCCTTTGGAGTGTGGATGAACACCAGACATCCAAATATCTTTAGATGACTGACTTCAGGCTTCTTCCTGGTGAACATCTCTTCAGGGGTCTTGTTTCCAAGAGCACTATGGGAGATCCTGTTATGTACATAGACTGTGGTTCTGGCAGCTTCTGCCCATAGATGCATGGGTAAGTCTTGATCGTGGATCAGAGCCTTCACTGCTTCTATGATCGTTCTATTCTTCCTTTCAGTTACACCATTCTGTTGTGGATTATAAGGGACAGTGAGCTCCCTCTTAATCCCTGCTTGCTTACAGAAATATTTGAAATCCCCTGAGGTATATTCCCCTCCATTGTCTGACCTCGAGATTTTAATCTTCTTTTCAGAGAGATTCTCTACGAGCACCTTGAACTCTTTAAAATTTTCATAGACTTCATTCTTATTCTTTCGAAGTAAATCCAAGTTTTGCGAGAATAATCATCAATGAAGGATGCATAATATTCATACCCGCTTAGAGAGGTGGTCGACATTGGTCCAAAAATGTCTGAATGAATGATATCCAGAATACCTTTTACTTTGCTTTTGCTACTTGGAAATGGGTTCTTCGTACTCTTCCCTTGAACACACCCTTTGCATACTCCTTCATGATCCACCTGGATCTCTGGTAATCCAGTCACCACCTTACTTACAATTGGTAAGGCCTTATAGTGTAAATGAGCTAGTCTCATATACCATAGCTCATAGGGGTTCATGGTACTAGCCATCAGTGTTGTATCTGCATGACCCTTTAGTTTGTAAATTCCTCCTCCTTCTACTCCAATGACTACTACATCATCAATATTCTTCTCCTTAGGCCACATGAGAACTTCACCATCTACAAATGCAACTCGAAGACCTTTCTTATCTAATGTTGAAATAGATAGAAGGCTCTTCTTCAACCCAGGTACATAAAGTACATCTTTCATGTTCATGGACTTCCCAGAGTACAACTTTTAAGAGGATTCTCCCATACCTTTGATGGGATATTGGTAGTCATCTTCAAGTTTTACCTTGTGTGGGGATTCCTTCTAGATGAGGTGAGACAATGATTCTTTGTATCATGTCATGTGCTCTGAAGCTCCACCATCCACTAGCCAAGTATCACTTCCATGAGATACTGAACCAGTGAGTGTTGAGATAAGAACATATTCTTCACCGGAGTCTTCATCAACTCTAGTCTTGTTATCATCATCACTATCTTCCGTTGCATGAGCATGAAACCTCTTCTTCTGCTTCTTATGTTGTCCAGGTTTGTTTGGACAATTCCTTGCAATGTGTCCATTCTTGTGGCATGAGTAACACTCAATTGAAGAGAAATTCTTTCTTGTCATTCTCTTCTTCTAGGCTCTTCTTGGAGAGTCCTCTTAGGAATCAGGGGTGTTCTTCCACTTCTTCCCGCCTTTATCATGAGTAGCTAAAGCTTGATCTTTATCTTCATTTAATTTCTCCTCTCTTATGACTATTCTTTTTTATTCTTGGACACATTTTTTCCATAGGTTTCTGAACTTGATTAGTTTCTTTCTGACACAAATGCCACGAACAAATCGCTCCCAATCTCAGGGGATACCATTCAGGGTAGTAATCACAACTTATGCATCCTCTATCATATCCCCAATGGATTCTAGTTATTCTTTGATCTGGGATACTCTGGAGAAGTATGAGTGCATGGACTCAGACTTCATACTCTTCACACCCTTGAGTTGATTTCTCAAGGTCATCTTTCTGTTGATGTTCTTTCCTTCAAATAGGCTGGTCAAGGAATCAAACATCTCTTTTGGTGTCTTCTTGGAAGACACATGGGGGATCAAGTGATCCTTGATGGTATCAGCAATGATCCTTTTTGCTTTGATCCAGTTCTTCTTACGCATTTCCTTATATTCATCTCCCTCTGGTTCTATAAGTCCTTCCTTCACATAGTCTTCTAGTTCATGCTCCTCAAGGATGAGCATGACTCTATACTTCCAGGATCTGAAGTTCTTAGCTCCTTCAAGATTTTCATCAAGCTTGGTATTGCTTGTCATTTTGCTATAATGAGAACCTCAAATGGAAATAGAAAATTTTGTAGGTCTTACCTTGATGATTTGTTGGATCTAGAGCTGACTAGGGTTTGATAGAGAAACCCTAAAAATCCAAACTTGGAATTTCAAACTTCTGTCAAGACAGGGAGATGCACTTGACTGAGGCGAGCAAGCTAGTGTGCTCAGATTTTGGAAAATCCAAAAATTTACCCCTCAAAAGTGACGTGCAAATTTTGGATCTGCAATTTCTGTCAAATTATGGTTTTCTGGTTTTTTCTGGTTTTTTGGTTCAAAACCTAAACTAGGGTTTGATTGATCTCGAGCTTCTTCCCAACCAAAAAGTTTGATCTTGGTCTCTAAATTTCGATTTTTTTGAGGAGATCAATCCTATGTTGAGAGAACTCCAAAATTCCACTTCTGTCAAAAGCCCTAATTTCCCGTGGCTGCACAATCTAATCTTTCAAGCGAGCTCTGATACCATGTTAGTTTTTACTTGAACAACATATAGCATATTAACAATGAACACATATATTTTCTTGGGGAAACCACAAAGGGAGAAAACCCTGGCAAATCCTTCTTCAATATAGAAATCACAAAGTACAAAAGTTCCCCACGACAAATCAGCTACCCCTCCACTTGTGCACACCTATCGCTCTTCACTAATGCGAACTTTCTTGAGTGAATGAGTGAATATAAGCGATACAGGTGTCCTTTATTTATATTCTTCCGTTGGGGTGACAATTTCCTCAATAGGGCCGACTTCTCTACTTGAGTGGTTAATTACATAATATAATAATCTTTAGGGGCTTTTCTAGGCCAACACATGTCATAGGGTTTACATTGATTCTTTCAATGAACTTTACATTATTAATTACATGACCATCGTATCCCAGAGGAGGAATACAATAATATAAATAGAATATCTTCCGCAGTTACATTATTTTAACACTAATACAATGTGGTTGTTAACCCCAATGGGCCCTAACACATTCAAACACATTAACCCCCTAACACACTCTTAATACCTAAACACTATGACCTATAACATACTATACCCTCTAATCCCTATGAATCCTAACAATAAATCTCTAACACACTATGAAATTGAACACTTTAACTCCCTAATATACTATGTGTAATGTACCTCTTCAGAAAAAAGACACACTAGGCAAAAATTACAAAGGAAACTAACTAGATTCTTTAAGAATTTCTTCAAACACCACAAAATATTCCCTATTCTTCCCAAACCTGGTACTGAGGTTAAATAAATCCTTATTAAATCCTATAGGATCCTTATACAGACACCAAAATTTGATAGGTGCACATTATCTTGGTGTATCACGCTTGGGTAGACTCCTTTCGCTAAACCAAAGGCTTCAAGGAAATGGCCCCAGGACTTATGTGGAACCCAATGGATTCCAGTGTAGAAATGAAAGTGGTTGGATTGTATCAACCCCAAAACTGATATTCAGACACTGATACTGACAATAGATATGAATTTGGTGAAGTTTGGAAGCTACGAGGAAAATTGGGGTTTAGGACGACTCAACTAGGATATTTTCTACTCAGTTCGAATGATGCCAAGGGGTCACGAATTTTAGACCTGAAGGCTAGGATGAGTCAAAATTTATGTCTTATTACTACATAAACTCATAGAATAATATCTAGGGAGGTGGAAGATATTTAATTACAACAATACTGAAAACTTAATTCTAGCCTCTAAACAAGCATGGGAGTAATTATTCGTTGAATATGAAATATAGAATTTGTAGAATGGAAAGCAAATTTATTATATTGATTTGCAAAAGATATATTTTACATTAAAAGGATGAAGTACAACATCAAACACCTGTGGAATCACCATCCACCATCCATAACATGAACAATACAAATACTGCATAAAATACACCAACTGTCAAAGTCTTCAATAATGTGGGATCAATAACACGCTTGACTAGAAGTGGTATGCACGTGAAATTGGCATGAGAAGCATGAAATTAATCTCGGTGAGGATGGATGAATTCCTTCCTCCTCAAGGTCTAGTTGAATCCTCAACTAGTATGGTGAACAAAAGGGGGCACATCTCCCAATTGGTGACTAGCGACACATCTCCCAAGTATTGAAAGATCAAAGCTTGCAACTCAATAATAAAACTGGAAAAATATTTGAATGGATGCACTCCTCCTCCTTTTATAATTCAATTGTCTTCTAATATGAAATTCATGTGTACCACTAGCCTCCTCCAATGCACCCTCACTGGATAAATTTGTACATGTAGCTTTATCTTACTTTTTCCTTGATTTATTGCCTTCCCTGCTTTAGTCTCCTTTCTTGCTTTTGGTGACTCCTAATTTTTATTGATTTTTTGTTGCTTTCCTTCTTTTCCAGTGCTTTCCTATTTTTCTACTACTTTATGCTTTTCTATTCTTTCTTTATTCTATGTTGCTTTTTGCGTTTATGTGCTTTCCTGCTTTTATTTCGATTTCCAACTTTTTAGTTGATTTCTTTCTTTTCATTGCTTTTCTTCTTCCAGTTTTCTTTATGGAAGACAACTCATAGGGTCCACTTAATCTCATATGCTCCCTCCTAGGCCACCTAAGTATTTACATTACTTGTGCATGATTAATATTTGAAACTATGGGATAAATTACTTGTGCATGATTTAATTTAATTATACAATATGACTATGGGCAAAATTTAATTCCCTACTAACTTATTTAATTGCCACTCCACCCATGGAAATATAATTAGAATATTGGTGAACCATAGTGCTACCAAAATGGGGACATTACAGTTCTCCCCTCCCAAAATTTGCTTGTCCTCAAGCAAGTGAAGATCATGGATGATGAAGCATTTGTACATTTTTACACAAACTTCTACAAGCATGCTTCAAAAAAAATTTGAATCTCATATCCATCATAGATGACCTTTTTGACAAACTTGGATTGGTCATCCTCTCCATCAAGTTATGAATGAACCTGGTCTTGAAACACTCCATGGGAAATTGAGTTGCAATATATATAGATTGAATTTGGCTATGCTATAGCCTTTCACATGATTCAATCCACCTAATAACTCATATTCAATCCATTTTTTCTGCCATACATTTAGCTCCTAATGTGTCAATATTGGCCTTGAACCATTATGGTAAATTTCAATCTCAATCCTTCTTGCACTTAAGCACTTTATTCATTTAACCAATGCATGCATGATGACTAAAACCTCCATGTTTGTGATTGAACCAACCCAGATCCAAATCATAGGCTCTATCAAGCGCCGAGAGGGATAAAATCTTCCGAGGTGCAAACCTCTCCTCGAAAATATCCTTGAGTGCAATACCTGAGAAAAGGTTTGCACCTCGGGAGATTTGATCCCTCTCGGCGCTTGATAGAGCCTAGCATTTGGATCTAGGTTGGTTTCAGTCGTGGGTTGTGACACAAAACTGGAGTTTGATCAGCATTATAGGGAACAGGTTAAGTTGAAAACACAGATACATTAACAAGGATTATCATAACGTAAGTAATAAGTATTAAGGATTGAGTAAATTGTTAAACTGTAAAAATAGAGACAATTCGCCTAACTTTTTTTTTTCGATTCTCTTTTTGTTGATCTACGTTTTGTTTTGTTTGTTCTTCTTCTTCTTCGTCCGTCATTTCATCATTTCGTACATTTTGATTTATTTGTTGTTCCGCAAACTGATATTTTTGTTCTTCCAATTGCTTCAACTTTCTCCCTCGATACGCTCTTTGTCGATCAATGTTTCATTTTCTTTGTTCTTCTCATTCTTTTGCTGTCAATTCACCTTAACTTTTTTTTTTCAATTCTTTTTTTGTTGATATGCATTTTGTTTTGTTCATTCTTCTCCTTCTTCTACCGGCATTTCATCATTTCGTACATTTTGATTTATTTGTTGTTCTGCAACTTGATTTCTTTGTTCTTCCAATTACTTCAACTTTCTCTCTCGATACACTCTTTGTCGATCAACGTTTCGTTTTCTTTGTTCCTCTCGTTCTTAGGTTGTCAAATTGTCTAACTTTCTTTTTCGATATTCTTTTTGTCAATCGGCATTTCGTTTTCTTTGTTTTTCTAGTTCTTCTTCTCTCATTTCGTCCAACTTCCTTTTTCGAAATTATTTTTGTTCTTCTACTTTTCATTTCAAGTCTTCTTCTCATTCTTTTATTGTCACTAAAATCAATGCACCCATACACTAAAATCTATGTGTCCACAAAATAACATCTACACTGAAAAATATGCAATAAAAAATCCCATACACTGAAATCTATGTGTCCATACACTGAAATCAATGTGTCCACAGAATAACGTTTACACTAAAAAATATGCAATAAAAAGACCCTATACACTGAAATCTATGCAAGTATAAAACTCACTTTACATGATAATGAAATTCAATTTATTTATGAAATTCTATAATAAAAAAAAAAAAGTAGGTGATCCTGGAGGATTGAACCTTGAACCTCATGCCCATTATCCCAACACCCTTACCACTATACCACATGTAGTTCTTATTATACATAGTAAAGAACTTATATACTTATATGTAAATATTAATATATATTTTAATTTAAATTAAATGTTAATTTAATTTTAAATATAATTTCATGTAGTTTAAATAATAAAATAATTATTAGAAAATAATTAATTTTCATTGTAAATATATATAGTGTTTGAAATAAAAAATTATAACAACTTAAGAGTTGTTGAATTTGAATGGTTAAAGTGTTATTTCTTGGTTTTTAAGTAAAATTTACATTTTAAATTTAATTATTATTTATATAATTTGGTTAAAATTGTTAGGTTAATGTATATGACTACGTCTCTAATTAAAAAATAGAGAAAGTAGATTCCTAATGATTAGGATTGAAATATGCAAGTCTATATTTCTCACCCTTATATATATATATATATATAACTAAAGGTTCAATTAATATTTAAAATTATTTCCAATTTGTTATATTATCTAAATAAAATGTCATGTATTCTATAACTATTTCTTACAAAAATAATCATTTGAAACTTATGGATTTCAATTACAAACATGAATATTATTTCTTAAAAAAAAATCATTTAAAGCTTATGGATTTCAATTAAAAATGTAAAGCTAATATTCATGTAAAACTAATATTCATTTGAGATTTCAATTAAAAATAGTATAAGTTAGACGAATTAAAAAATGTAAAGCTAATATTCATTTGAAACTTATGGATTTTAATTAAAAACACCACAAGTTAGGTGAATTAAAAAAGTAATAGTGAATATTATACTGATCATCACATGAATATTATTTCTTAAAAAAATAATCATTTGAAACTTATGGATTTCAATTAAAAAATGTAAAGCTAATATTCACGTAAAACTAATATTCATTTGAAACTTATGGATTTCAATTAAAAAAAATAGAAGTTAGGCGAATTAAAAAATGTAAAGCTAATATTCAAGTAAAGCTAATATTCATTTGAAACTTATGGATTTCAATTAAAAACAATAGAAGTTAGGCGAATTAAAAAATTAATAGTGAATATTATAGCGATCATCACGTGAATATTATTTCTTAAAAAAAAATCATTTCAAACTTATGGATTTCAATTAAAAAATGTAAAGCTAATATTCACTTAAAACTAATATTCATTTGGAACTTATGGATTTCAATTAAAAAACAGAAGAAGTTAGGTGAATTAAAAAATGTAAAGCTAATATTCATTTGAAACTTATACGAATTAAAAAAGTAATAGCGATCATCACGTGAATATTATTTCTTAAAAAAATAATCATTTGAAACTTATGGATTTCAATTAAAAACAACAAAAGTTAGGTGAATTAAAAAATGTAAAGCTAATAATCATTTGAAACTTATGGATTTCAATTAAAAATAGCACAAGTTAGGCGAATTAAAAAATATAAAGCTAATATTCACGTAAAGCTAATATTCATTCGAAACTTATGCGAATTAAAAAAGTAATAGTGAATATTATAGCGATCATGACGTGAATATTATTTCTTAAACAAATAATCATTTGAAATAAGATATCTTTGCGGCAGATTCTTGACCCAAAACATTTTTTTTTATAACTTGCATAATAGCTTCCCTGTTTATATAGTCAATGGTTTCATTTCGGAAAATTTTCAAAAATACACGTTTTTATTATTATTAATGTCCAACTAAACAATATTTCAAATTATATTTTGTTATGTTACTCGACAAACTCACACATGTTACAACATCTCCCTCATACTACACTCGACAAACTCACACATGTTACAACATCTCCCCCATATTGGGTTGTAGAGCGCCTCTCAGTGCAATAATTTCTATGATGGGGATGCAACCTCATGGGGTGTCTATTTTGCCTCAAAACCATTCCTAAGCTTCCTTGGGAAGCATCACCTTTATGCAAAAATGGTGGAGCGAAACCTAGTGGGGAAAACATGGAATAATCATGCATCCTTTTCTTTACCCCTTTGAAAAATCTACTGGAGTTCTCATTGTAATGTACCAACTTTGGCATGTTGTTTGATTTTTTGGGGTTGATCTTGACTATTCTATACCTCTTTGAGTGTTTGGTTCTTCCATTGTACTTTCCTATCCTTTTTATCAACATTTATGGTCTCTCTTTCTCTCATGTATGTTTATTCTCTTAACTAAGGGCCAATTTGTTCCAGTTATTGACTTACCTATGAGAGGAAAGATCTGATATGAAATTTAAAATATGAGTGCAAGGAAGTTTCTTCCCATCAGGTAAGTCATCAGATCTGATTTTGTCATATTTATTCTGGTATTTTATCATCATCTATGTTGCCATATTTTATTTCTAAAGTATATTGCATTCCCTTTTTTCTAGCAGTTGTCACGATTCCTGTGGGTAGAAGTTTTTATTCTTTAAGAAGAAAACATGAGCCATGTCTACTCACAAATTTTGTGACAGGACATCCAACTGACGGAAACAATATACCATCAAAAGAATAGAAATATTTTCCACCACCATACAACCCTTCACAAAATGACATATTTCCTTTGCATCCCTCAGATATCTCTACACTTCTCCTTCCTCCTCATTTTGACCATCCACCATATCATTATTATGAATGAAAACGCCTTACAATGACCCTTATCCTCACCAAAACTATCAGCATTTCCTTTCCTCTTCCAAAATTTCTTCATGAAGGTTATTTCACAATCCAAAAGAACGTGAATATAATTATGAAATCTAATACATTGAAAAGGAATATTAACATAATCTATCACCTGGGTGTAAGAACTCCCTTCAACTATCAAATCCACTAACTTGAAAAAACCTTGATTTACATCCATTTCCCCCAAAATGTGCGCTATTCAATATATAAAAAATATAATTCTATGAATCTTAGAGAGGCTGGGATACCTTGGTCCAATCCATTGAAGAGAAACATGAATGCTCACCATATACTTCACATGAGGGAGTCCATGTTGATATAGATGTGGAAATTGAAAACAAAATTGAGGATGTAGTGTAATACCCTTGTACAATGGCTGCAAAAGAGGAGAAATTTGTTATAGAACCCCAATCAGTTGCTATAGAAGAATAAAAATTTATTACAAAAAACAATTATAAGGAAGGAAAAATTCTTGTAGAATCTGCCTGAAAGGAAGAGGAGGGATTTGTCCTAGAAGAGAAGTTTGCTATAGACATCACCTTTGGGAAATAAGACTTAAAGATATAAAAAACGTAGATACAAGGGGGAAGTTCAATAGAACTTGTTGAAATGGATAGATTGAGAAGTGAGTTTGCTAGATTGAAGGGTAAGGTTGAATATTCAAATAGAGGGTTATTCCTTTGTTAGAACATTAGGAAGTTATTAATCATATACAAGAGGTGGAGAAAATAAAAGATCAAGAAGCTATGATGAACATATAGAGACTAGGTACTGAAGTGTAGCATATCAAAGAGGATAGAAAATAACTTTTTTCTTTCGGCTTATATAATCAAGGTCTTGTTGTTGTGCTTCCCTAGTATACTTAATGTAGTTGAAAGAGAAGATGAGTTATTTTAAAATAAGAACTTTAGCGGAAGCTAATTCTTGTCACATCTTAGTTTCTAATCAACTGATACAATCATAATCCACTTGTGAAGAAGAAGAAAAATATTTATTGTGTGAATTATATCAACACAATATTCCTTTGAATGGACAGGATAATGGGGGTCCAAAGCCCTTTTTTGGTAATATTTAGCTTCAAGCATTTATTTCATTTAAGAGAAATTATATTAGATGGAGTGTTCATTAACTTTCCTTCTTGGAATTTACAAAGCTAAAAGAATATTTTTGGTTTAGAGGAGATCCTGCTATTCCTTCTACGATAACCATTGAGAAATATAATATGTTCAATCTACACAAGTTTGTTTCTTCTCTTCAAGAAGCCCAAAATCATTACATTTCCACTAGTGTAAACTCAATAGAAATGAATTATTTAGAAAACTTGTTGTGTCTTAAGAGACAACGTGAAGTGTTAGCTTCTGAATAAAGGAAATGGGGTACTATTTCTTATTCAAAATTTGGGTTTGCACTGGATTGTTCACAAAAGTACATTGATTGTTCGAAGGCACATGTCACGAAGTGGATTGGACATAGATTTCATATTCCTATTATACTGAGTCCTATTGATTCAACAGATGAATATGACTTATGGGCCAGTATAAATAAAAAATATGGATAGTATACCACTAAGGAACAAGGTCAACCCTTTTACAAATAGAGCATTATTCATTCTTAGTCCTTACCACTTGATCTATTAGAACCAAAATATAAAGACATAAGGGTAAAGGATTGCATGATCTCATGTTATCTTTAGTTGGGGAATATGATAGTCCCTCAAATTTTCATCTTTTTAGCATGATCTATTTATCTTTATTCCTATACCTTTATTGTGCATTGATCCTTTTGATGCTTAGGAGCTAATTTAGGAACAACATACTTTTGACTTTCATTTATTAACATTTCATTTCTTTTCTAAATAATAAGTAGGTAAAACATGCATTTGTAACTACCTTTGGAGTAATGAGTTCATTTGAAGTGTTGTGGACCCTATGTTATAGGTTTTGTTCGAAATCCTACACTATAGGTTTTGTTGTGGATCTTACATTACAATTTTTTCTATATATCCTCTGCTATAGGTCCTTGTTGTGGAAATTGTACTACAATTCTTTTCTACATATCCCATGCTATAGGAAAATGTGTTGTAGATTTGGATGTTTGAATATGTTTTGTTGGTATGTTATAGAATACTATGATTGGATAAATATTTGGTTCCACTTATTTAGGAAATGAAAATATTTTGTATAATTGTTGTTGATTACGTTCCCCATATGCTAGCATATCAATTCCTCTTTTTTTAATTAAAAGTGTCTCCACTTTCAGCACTAATTGAGGAAAATCATGAACCAAATATTGATGTGAGATCTACTTGGTTACAATTGGAGTACAACATTGTCTTCCCCCTAAATAAGTCTTTGTTTATGCAAGGTACTATCAGTGCGGGCATATAGCATCACGTCATGTTCTAAAGGAGGATGAAAATATGGAATGTTGTGTGTTGCATGAAAATATAGGCTTCATATTTGTGTTGCGGTAGTTCATAGAATTTGAGTTGGTTGACATTGATCACATTATGAAGGCCAAGTTAAGCATTATGCTCTAGCTTCAAATATTTTTCTCCAATCTATTGAATCACAATGAATGTTGCATAGCGGATGGGTTTGAGCTTGTGATGATTTCTCCTATGAAGCATTGTTTATTCATCTACAACCAAAATATATCTTTAACTTGAAATGACGAAGGTAGCCTATGGAAATCAAAGGATTTATATTTGGCTTGGGTGCACTAGAGTACCTCTTTGACTTGAAAACATACAGTGGTGATTTTCTACACTAATAAAATAGCATGTTAATGCTATGATGTTTTAAATAGTTGATGACACAACTCTTAACTATCAGATGAGGCCTAATGCATTAGTAGTCCTCCAAATGGAAATTAATGGATTTGTGCACCTATGTCCTATAAATGAAACTGTTCACTTGAGGATTATGAAATATGATGTTGCAATGCTTCATTTTGGTGATGCAAACCCATGCCAAAATGATTCTCACCAAATAATTTTGAATTCAATCGGAAATGTGGGACAACCTTAGACTTTAATAGTTTTTTTTGTTTATGTTGACTTTGTTGGTTGTGTTAGTGATTGTAACGTTGTTGGTGGTAGATTGAGGTTTCATGTTTATTTGGTGTGGTTGTTGCAACCATGTTGAATATTTCTAAATCAATTGATCCCTTTCCAGTTTAACATTTATTTGTTGAGAATGTTTGAGACCCAAATACATTATATGATGTTGAATGTATTGTTGTGTGTGTAAGTTTGGTTTTTGAGGGGATGAACCTGGGACAATATTCATTTTTTATTTTAACCCTAGAGAATTTAAACTAAAGTTACTTACAACCACAACTCCACCTAATGTTTCAAGATTATATAAGTTTCTAAACCTTGCAAGATTAGGAGTGTTAATCATATATCCATCACTTGCTAAGGGATTCAATAGAGGGGGTGATGGTTATATTAAATTCCATTGGCTTTGATTTAGACATGAAAATTCATTTGTGATATTTTCCTTTGATGCATATTACTTTTTTTTATTTTCCCCTATTTTTTGGGTGATTCAAATGGGAAACTCATGCCAGAATTCAAAGGGTCCTATCACTTAGTAAATCCTCATCAGTTGAGATTCAGATTGAATTTGCACCACTAGTATGGTACATGAATAATTTGGCCTACTATTTCAATGCTCACCTTATAAAAATTATCTCTATAGAACTCCCAACTAATTCTAACCACAAAGTCATTTTCTTCTCATAAAAAATTAACTTCTTTGGCTATTTTAAACATCTCATGTCATATTAGTTTGACGATGTTTTTACCATTTTAAATCTACACACTGTTACTATTTTAGTTTTTAAATGTGGCTTTCAGACTTAGATATTGATGATATATTATTTTTGATTTTTTTAGTGCAAAAATTGCTTTTTGTTCTTCTACTATTGGAATAAATTCTTTTGATTTGAGTTGTGCAATTTGTTGTGAAAACGATGGTGCACTCAAGCCAAACACAAATCCTACAAAATGGGCACATCTAGTTTGTGCATTGTATATGAATGAAGCAACATTTTTTAACATTGATTCTATGGATCCAATTGATGGTGTTTCTGTTCTTTAAGTGTAGTCAAGGAAAGAAAATTGTTTTTGTTTCTTTTGTGGTGTAATGGTTGGTTCATGTGAGCATTGCTTAGTTTATGGATGTAGAGGGACATTTCATATCTCAAGTGGTGTCACTCGAGGATCTTACTTTGAGGTATGATTTCTATAATTCCTTCATTCCTATATTTATCCATTTGTCTAAAAGGCCTTTAAAATGATTGCACACATTCAGAAATTTAAAAGTATAGGTGTTTTGTCATTTTGAAGAGAATAGATCAACCTGATTAGAATGTAGATTAGGACCTGGGAAAATTGGAAAATAGCCTAATATTCTAAATTTTTTGTTGAGTCCTTTGCAATCATGTTGACTAAAAAATGTGTATACGAAATACTTTTTACAGAATATGGATATTGGAGATTCACTTTACAAGTTACTTTGACAGTGATTGAGTTATCTGGTTTTGTTTTTTGAATTTTCATATTTAAATCATGGTTTTTAGGTTGGAACTTGGTGTATTCAAAGTTTATAATTTAAATAGTACATTTTCTTGATTTGGCAGTTTCATCTTTTAAAATTTTTCTCACCGAAAATATTTTAAACCTGGAAAATATATTTTCATGGAATGGATCTCTTAGGATTCAGCTTTCTTTTTTGTGGGCAAAGTTTATAACTAAGGCATAGGACTTTATGTTCATATATAACTATCAAATGGCTTTTCAAACCTCTAGATGTGTGTAATCTATATGCATATTTAAGTTTGAAATGTAGATGGCTATTCTTGAACTATATGTGAGAGTTAATGTTTACCATTTAAGATCAAAGTAACTTTCATTACAAAGAGACCAATATGGAAATATTGCATGCCTTTTCATTAGATGATGCACCTATTAGAAAGAACGCTTGGGAAAGAAGCTTTAGGATCAGAATAGATTTCATTACAAATAGGTAAATACAAATTTTGCATGGATTTGAATTAGATGATGTGACTATTCGAGGAAACACTTGAGAAATAAGTCTTGTTATATTAATTACATCTCGTTGACTTTCCAAGGCCTGTATATGCACAATTATTAGCATATTCAAATGGTTGCATAATGGTTTTGTTTCTTTTTTCTTCTTCCTTGTATTATATTTTATGGGTAATGTTTGTGTGTAATAGGCTATTGTTGGTGTAAGGATGGGTGGATCCCTATTTTTCATACATACAAAGATATAAATCTCTCCATTAACCACACAAATCAAGGTTGAAGATTGAGTATTTACTATTTTTGTTAGTTCGTATAGAAACTAATTTGTTTTATTCAACAAATGGTGTTTGTCCACTCTCCATATAAGTCATAAAAACACTTAATGCTAACATACAGGAGCCGATGCAGTTATTTTATGAAGTATATAAAACCACTGAATTTCATTTTTTATGCTAATTTCTTAAAATTTGATTGTATGTAGTGGCATTGAATACTCTCCTAACCTATTCTTCAGTAGGAAAAAAACAAATTCTTGCTTTGATTTTCTACTTTATGGTTAAAGAAAACTTTGGCAGCTGATACATATATTTAGATTTTTATTTGTCTTATGAGGCTAGGTATTTCAAAGAGGTTGATCCATTGATTCATTGATTCAATTGATTCAATTTTTTACTTTCTCTAGTGGTACTATATCTAGGCCATACTAATCTAACATGTACTCAAATAAAATATTTGCAACAATAAGGTGCAAAGAAGTCAATAATGTGATTAGGAATTTGTTGAATTCACCTTAATTTATTGTCTTGTGGGAATCGGTAATAATAAACTATAGATCACCATATCATGAAGGATTCATGTAGCTTCATGTGCTAGAATTGCAAAAATTTTTTAGTAAAGTTAACCATCGGATATTTGATGCATATAAGCTTCAGAACCATAGCACGACCGTTAGATACGCTTTGGAAAGACCAATTTATATCTGGTGTTGTTCATTGGATAGGAGATGAATTAGGAAGGGGGGCTCATCAGATAACCGATGAATGATGATCTGGTAGTCGACGGACCAACAAATCCATTGCGTTGGGTACCTGATGCCATATTATCAGTTAGTCGACGAGCCAATAAGTGGAATCATCTACTATCCGACGAGCAGTCATTGGGTACCCAATGCAACATCATTGATTAGCCAACAAACTAGCAAGGGGAAGCATCGGCCATTCAATGAACTAGCATCGGGTAGTCGATGGTCCAACAAAGCTATATCACTGATTACCAATGAATAGCCATCACATATACGATGCCCAAATAATAAATGTTCAATGGTATTCTAATGAATTAATATACGTTGGTTATCCGAGAATGGTCATCAGATAACCAATGACTAAATAAGAAATGATCAATGGAAATCCGACGACAATTAAAATAAAATAAAAAATAAACTACATTTATGTGCTTAAATGAGCTGGTTATCCAAAGATAATAATGTCAGACATTCGACGATAAGTAAAGTGTCTGATAACCAATTAAATTACATCGACCATTATTGGACGTTGTTTTTGTCAGATAACCATTGGCATCATAATGGAAATCCGATGAAAGTCCATTGGATTTTTTTCCTTATGTAGTTCTCTCTCTCTATCTTATCTCTATTTTCTAATCCTATGACTAACCACCCCCTAACTCTCTCTCTCTCTATCCTATATCTCTTTTCTAATCCTATGCCTAACCACCTCGTAAATCTCTCTCTCTCTCTCTCTCTCTCCTCTTTCTCTTTTCTAATCTTATGAATAACCACCCCCTAACTCTCTCTCTCTCTCTCTCTCTCTCTCTCTCTATCTATATATATATATATATATATATATATATATATATATATATCCCCATTCTCCCCTTTCTCTCTTTCCCTAATCCACATGCCCCCACTTTTGAACTATAAATCCCTTCACTCTAACTACTCTACTCCACCCGACATTATTATTGCTTCTTATTTATATATATTTATCTCACCCAACCCCCATCCTCCCTGTTAGCACTATTCGCTTTGTTCATATATATATATCTCTGTCTCTCAACCCCCTACTAATAGATATACCCTTAACCCCAACCCTCTCTCTATCCCCCTACTCCCAATCCTACAACTAAACCCCACTGTCCCCCCCCCCACCCTCTCTCTCTCTCTCTCTCTCTCTCTCTCTCTCTCTCTCTCTCTCTTCTCTCATCCCCCTAAAACTTACTAACCCCCCTCTCTCTCTTCTCTAATCCTTCACCTACCCCTAAACCTCGCCCCTCTCTCTCTCCCCAAACCCTTGACATTGTTTCTCTCTCGATGTCTCTCTCTCTAACCCTAACCCCACTCTTGCACTCTCTCTCTCTACTACAACTAATAACCTCCTCACAAACACACTCTCTCTCTTCCCAACTATCTCGAAGCCACCCCTACTTGCCCCTCTCTCTCTCCCCAAACCCTTGACATTGTTTCTCTCTCCATGTCTCTCTCTCTAACCCTAAACCCACTCTTGCACTCTCTTTCTCTACTACCACTAATAACCTCCTCACAAACACACTCTCTCTCTTCCCAACTATCTAGAAGCCACCCCTCCCTCTAATTTTCTCCTAATCCAACTCTCCCCTACAACTATCCATGCCCCCATAATATCTCTCCCTATATACCCCCACCTCCCTACCCACCTCTTTATCTCGCTCTCCCTATACCCCTATTATCTTTATCTACCCTCGTCCTTTGCGAACCCATAACACTGAAAAATATGTATCTCTCTCTCTCCCTCCCTCTCTCGCACTCACTTTTTCTCTCTACCCACAACCACCAAACTCCTTATCCCCCTATCCATAAAAATATCTCTCTTTCTACCCTCTCTCCATCACTAATCATAACCCCTCAATCTCTCACCCTAACCCCCATCAATTATCCCCTACCACCCTACTCTTTCTTTCCCCTAATTCACCCTCACTCATACAACTTCTCTCTCTCTCTCTCTCTCTCTCTCTCTCTCTCTCTCTCTCTCTCTCTCTCGCTACCACATTATTCCCAGCCCACCACTCCTGAACTATACCCTCCTTCTCTCTAACTTCCCTACTCCTGTCCAAACCTCCAACCCTCCTGATCTCTATCTCTATATCTCACCCCCAAGGACCCTCCTCCCCCATACCCCTAATCACCCCCAGGCTCTCTCTCTCTCTCTGTCTCTCTCTCTCTCTCTCTCTCTCTCTCTCTCTCTCTCTCTCTCTCTCTAAAATATCTACTCCACCTATCCATAACCCCCACTCCTCTCCATGTCTCGATATTCCCTAACACCCCCATTATTTCTCTCCCTCTCTAACTCAAAATCTGTCCTTTACACCCACCCATACCACTATCCCCCCTCCTCCCTCGATCTCTCTCTCCACCCCTATCCCTAAATATTACTAACACCATCTCTCATTATCTCTTTCCCATACCCCTCAACCTACACCTAAATCCCACCTATTTCTCTCTCCCTCAAGCCCCTAATACACACCCTCTCTCTCTTTCTGTACCTAACCCCCCTCTCTTTTCTTAACCCCACCCATCTCCCTCTCTCTCCTAATCTATCCATTAACAACCACTCTCTCTATCTCTCTATCTCTCTCTCCCTCTCACCCCATGCCCCCCCTCTCCCTCTCTCTACTCCACATGCCCCTACTTATCCCTTAATATCTAACCCTATTTATCTTTATCTCTTCTTCTACACCAACCACCATTTTACACATATATCTATTCACCTCCCCTCATATCTCTCTCTCTCTCTCAACCCCCTACTAATCCACCTACCCCTAACCCCCACCCCTCTCTCTCCTCCCCTGCTCCATAACATACCCCCTCTCTCTCTCTTTCCTCATCCCCTAAACCTTACTAACCCTTTCTGTCAGACTAACTCTCTCCTCTACTCCCCTGCATACCCCTAACCCACATCCCCTTCTCTCTACCTCAAACCCATTACACCCACCCCTCCCTCTCTCTCTCTCTACACTACTCCTGTTGATGTATTTGTAACTTTAGAAGATATTCTCCTATGTATTACATTTGTACTTTATTGTATTCCTGATGGAGATGTATTATTCCTCCAATCATAAGTGTCTTCATTTGTATTTGCAAGTGTCGCAAGTATTATTGTAAGTGTCGCAACTTATATTTGATGGGTTATTGGACCACCTTAGAGGGGTCATCCCAGTGTGGGTTAAAGGGTTATTAGAAGACCCTTGTGGGGTTAGCTTAGTGACAAGTGGAAATGGGTTATTAGACTCTCCTAAGGGAGGTCAGCCCAGTTAGAGTAAAAGGAAAGTCAAAGTAAAGTATAAATAGAGAGTGTGACTCTCTCATTTGTTCATTCACTCACTCACTCACTTCGCATTAGTGAGAGAGAGGAGGAGTGCTCAAAAGTGGAGGAGGAGAACATTCTAGGATACTATCTCTTATATTGGGGTTTGATCTTTGTGATCTTTGTATTGGTGCTTATTCTATCTTTGAGGAAGTTGCGGGGTTTTTCACCTTCTTGGTTTTCCCCGGTGAAATGCTTTGTGTCTCTTGTCTCTTGAGTTTGATATGTTGTACATGTTGTTCTCTCAGTTAATATCCTAGATCAGATTGAATTAAATGCTGAAAAACTAACATGGTATCAGAGCTATCCTGAAGGAAGGCATGGTATGGCATTTATGACACTTGTTGCACTTGCGACAAATTGGAAGCTAGGGCTTGATATAGTAAAAACCAGTCATCGTGGAACTTTTCCTATACATCAATTTTGGATAATATTCAGGATTTGAAACTTTTACAGGTCAAATATGAAATGTCCATGTACCTTGTGTCCAAAGGAAATCCTCATATTCGTTGTACTTTGTGAGATATTATCCGTACAAGTTAGGGTTTCTGCCTCTTCCAGAATGCAGTCCTAAATAGGTGACCTAGGAAAAAAGGTCATATCGTGGGCTAGGAAGATCCAAATGGAATTCCATAAAAAGTGACGGTTAGGGAACGGACTGTAGTTTCATAGGTCTAGGTTGCACAGGCCGAAGTTGAAATAGTGACACGTGGAACTCCGTACAAGTTTGCTATACTGTTTCATCCCATAAATAGGTCATGTTGCAACACTTGGCATATTTCTCTCTCAGAGAATCTATTAGAGCTTAGATCTGTGGGGTTAGAAAGATGAAAGTTCATTCTAACACAAACCAAAGTTTCATACCCTGAGAATCCAAAATTTCATATATAAATTAGAAACAATATGACATATATTTCTGTTCAAAACCGAATTGGATTCCAAGCACTTTCATTCTTGGTTTGTCACTACTGCGGGAAATTAGGGTTTCTGAAAAAGTTGAAATTTTTGGAATCGGAGACCATGGCTAGATTCTCCTCATCAAAATCGAAATTTAGAGACCAAGATGGAAGGTTTTGGTTGGGTAGAACCCTGGGCTCTATCAAACCCTAGTTCAGGATTTTGACTAGAAAACCAGAATTTGACAGAAGTTGCAGATCCGAAACTTTCAAAGTCAATTTTGAGGGTTCAAATTTTGGAGATTTGAAAATTGAAGTACAGTAGCTTGATTATCTCAGCAAGGCACATCTTTTCATCCAATCAGAAGTTTTAAATTCAAAGTTTGAATTTTTAGGGTTTCTCTGACAAACCCTAATCCAACTCGAGATCGAGCTTCAACAAATCAAAGTGGATTGGGTTAATCCTAGAAGAGTATGAATTGTCACCTACATAAGTGAAGAAGTTCCAGTTCCAGAGGGAGATGAGGATAAGGCCTTACATAAGAAGACTACAAGAAATCTCGACAGGTATGACTTGAGGAGATACAGGTATGTTTTGAAATTTGTTCATGATTAAGTTTATAATATGTTTGTCTTCATATATTGAGGTTAGTAACAATCTTGATGAATTCTAGACTTTTCTTATCACCCTAGTAAAAGTATGAATGCAGGTGATTGATAGAAGACATTTATTGATTAGGGTTATGACACTTATGATTGTACTAATGCACTATGGTGTTGTATGAGGATGATGTATGCTAACATAAAAGGTACAACAAGAAAGACAAATCAAGTACCAGATCAAGAACATATGACCATAGTGACATGAAGACAAAGACTCATCCATAGTAATGGATCACATAGAAGATCTAGTTACAAGGTATGTATAATTTGGTTCTACAATGGTTAAATTATGAGATATGCAGGTTACTAGCACAAATCATTGAAGAGAACAATAAGACATTATGTGGGTATGTTAGGCATAACTAGCAAGCATGATAATCCAGTTATGTTTTTCCTATATCAAGTTAGAATCCTACCTTGTGTTAGGATCTTATAAGTATACTTGGTATGATTGATAATTCATGAAGTTATAAGTTTGGTAAATCATGGGTTTATGCATATTGTACTTCTTAGTTTGATTAATGATATGAAAAACTAGAAGAGTCCTATGGTCAAATAAAAATATGCATAAGAAGTCCTCCCTGAAACCTTGAATACTAATGCCTGTGTATGAAATGATCATGACCATACATGATTAAGATTATTTAGAATCATAATGTTTTGATAAGTATTGAGATTGTACTAATGCATGTATGTTTATGTATGAGATATTGAGGATGACACAATGATGACACTAGTGCACACTTAAGCATGCATAGTGGTCCAGGATGGATAGAATTTCAAAGACATATAATCATGATGATATCATAAAGGAAGTAAATATCAAGAGGGAGCACACTCTAGTAGTTCCTTCAAGGAAGCAAAGATTGAGAGGGAATCCATCCAACAACCAAAGAAACATAAATATTTCAATTGTCATTTATTATATATTTGATTACTTAAATGATGTTGTACATTCATGTACATGTTCCTAGATTTAAGATGTATATTATGCATTTTAGAAAAGTTGCATTAATGAACAAGATACTACTAATATGCAAGTAATGGGTAAGTGACCTATGGTACTGTACAACATTCCATTGCTACTTATCTAGAATGAAACCTCTTTACTAACATGTTGGGAGTTGTGCACACTCTTAACAATGTTCTGGTAGAGATGGAAGGCATCTAGAAAGTTGCGAGATATGGATAAATGTTGTATTGAAGCATTGGCTAAGATAATTGCATGACGATATGACATATATCTTTATGTGTAAGACTTTGTTCTATAAACTATGAGAAGTTTCTAATCATGAAATTGAATTTGAATTGTAGGAAAGATCGTGTACAATCACCTACAAAAGAAGGACTACAACATTTGTTCCAGCAATGAAGTTCAAGAAAAACTATCTATTGAAGATATTGAATAATCTGAAGTTCCCAGGATCCAGGATGCAGTAATGGAAGAATGCCATGATCAAGGAATACTAGCTAATCATGAAGAATGATGTTTTGGATGTGGTCCCAAGACTAGAAGGGAAGTCTATTGTGACTTCCAAGTTGATCTACAAGATCAATCATGCTGCAGATGGTAGCATAGAGAAATACAAGGAAAGATTTGTGGCTCATGGCTTCTCCCAGAAAGAAGGGATAAATTATGAAGAAACCTTTGCACCTGTATCCAGATACACTTCCATCAGAACAATACTTGCTTTGATTTCAGTGATGAAGTGGAAGATACACCAAATGGATACAAGACAACTTTCTTGAATGGTGTAGTCAAAGAGGAAGTGTATGTGGAGTAGCCACTGGGATTTGAGACACATGATAGGGAATCACATGTGTGCAAATTGAAGAAATCCTTGTATGGTTTGAAACAAGCACCCAGGACATGGTACAAAAAGATAAACAACTTCCTGACTAGTTTGAGCTTTACCTAGAGTAAAGCGGATTCCAACCTTTACTACAAGGTTGAGGAAGGAAATCCAGTGATACTCCTACTATATGTGTATGACCTGTTTGTGACAGGTGTGGATGGATTGATTGCCGACGCGAAGAGAAAGCTTATTTCCGAGTTCGAGATGAAGCACTTGGGTATGATGCATTACTTTCTAGGTAGGTGTGGAAGAGTGCAGATGGAATCTTCCTTGGACAAGGGAAGTATGCAGTAGAGATCCTGAAGCGGTTCGGGATGATGGAATGCAAGGCCATGGCCACACCTATGGCATCAAACCTTAATCTATTGAGTGATGCTTCATCAGAGTTGGTTGATTCCACGATGCATCGTCATAATATTGGGTCCTTGATGTACCTGACGGACACAAGACCAAATATTTGCTTTGCGGTGAACACATTGAGCCAGTTCCTGACTGATCCTAGACATGTTCACTTGATTGCTGTAAAGCATATTCTAAGGTACCTGAAGGGTATGGTTGATTATGGGCTCAAGTATGATGCGAATCAAAAGTTTAACCTGGACAGTTTGTTCAATTTTGAGCATTAATTCACAATACTCTAGGATCTTTACTGAGAGAATAACATATACAGTATATCAATGCATAACAATCACAATAAGCATGACAAGCATCACAAGAATCAAAGCATGAGAGACAAGAGACACAGAGTTTCCATGGGGAAAACCCTAAGGTGAAAAACCACACAACTTCCTCAGAGATAGAGAGAGCAATGGCTCAACCAAAGTACAACCAAAATACACTGATATAGTCTCCTAGTAGCAGATGATCCTCCTCCTCACTAATGTGCCACTTTCTGAGTGAGAGAGAGAAACTTTTTCGAGTGATCTAAATAGAGATGACCTGATCTCTATTTATACTAATCTGTTTGCCCATTGACCTTATGGGGCCGACTTGTCTAGCTAGGTACATCCACATTATAATATATATAATTCAGGGCCGACCCCGCATGGTGGTCTAATAACCCATTGGCAAGTACACACACTTGTGACACTTGTCAATCCACATGACGACACTTCCTTATAGAGGAATAACACATCTCTAATAAGGGTACAAGAAATATATATGAAATACATAGATGAAATAAATTCCGAAGTTACATATACATCAACACTCCCTCTTAACTATGAAGATATTTCTCGACACAGATCTGCTAGAGAAGTCTTCTTCTCAGGATCATCATCATCGATGCATCGTCATTGTCATCGTCACTGCTGCTGCTATCTCAACCAATCTCTGACTCTACTCGTCATAGGAAGTTCTACAAAGCCATTCCTTTTTCATACTGGATGTAGGCCCACTACCTGCAGGTCTTCGTCATCACTGGCCATACTGTGGAATCCTTAGAACTTATTACGTGCGTCATAAAACCTCGAAAGAGCATCCCAGGCTGTTACGAGCACACAGATCTACCTATAGGATCTCCCAGGGCCATATTATATGTGACCTCACCACAAAACCTCGCAAGAGCATCCCAGGATGTTATGAGCACACAGCTCTACCTATAGGATCTCCTAGGGACATATTATATGTGGTCATCACAAAACCTCGCAAGAGCATCCCAGGCTGTTACGAGCACATCGCTCTACCTATAGGATCTCTGAGGGACAGATTATATGTGGTCATGGCAAAACCTCGCAAGAGCATCCCAAGACTTATTATGGGCACATAGCCCAACCTATCGGATCTCCTAGGGACAAATTATATGCCATAGGACAAAACCTCGAAAGAGCATCTGCCAGATATCCCAGGGCACGAATTACATGCCATAGGCAAAACCTCGAAAGACTATCTGTAGATCTCCCAGGGCCAAATTATATGTCCTCCCAGAGAAAAACCTTGAAAGAGCATTTTCCAGATATCCCAGGGCACGAATTACATGCCATAGGAAAAACCTTGAAAGACTATCTGCAAATCTCCCAGGGCCAAATCATATGCTCATCTGAAAAACCTGATCCATGGCAATAGAGTATCAACCTGATACTCACCATACATCATCCTGATGTACACATGATCATCCTGATCATATAATGCATCTACCTGATGCATACCAAGTATCTACCTGATACATATCATCATACATGATCCACCTGATCATACAATGTATCCACCTGATACAAATACAAATACATGATACATATCACCATACATGATCCACTTGATCATACAATGTATCCACCTGGTACATATACAGATACATGGTCCAAGCATCCAACATGATGCATACAAAATACATACAAATGATCCTACTGATCATACCAACATCCAACATGATGCGTACATACATATACATATAAATGATCCAACTGATCATATCCAACATCCAACATCCAACATGATGCATACATATAAAAATGATCCAACTGATCATATAAAGCAGAAACCAGAACATCATCCTGATGTTCATCATCCAGCGCTTACATCCACAGCCATGTGAAGGATCCTCCTTCCAACATGATTGGAATGTCTTCAGCAAATGTGTCCATCACTTCTTCCTCGAAGTGTCCTCAATATGAAGAACACCAAGCCTCTCCTTGAAGTACTCAAACTTCACCCTATCTAGTGGCTTCGTCAGCACATCTGTAATCTACTCATCTGTCGCAACATACAGGAGCTTCACAGCTCCTCTCTGCACCATATACCTAATATAGTGATATTTGATCTCTATGTGTTTCGACCTATCATGAAACACTGGGTTCTTGGACAGCTTCACACAACTCTGGTTATCACAAAAGATACCAGTAACATCCAACGGGAGATCAAATAACTCAGACAGTAGCTTCCGTTTCCATATTGCCTCACAACTAGCTGAACAAGCTACAACATACTGCCTCAGCTGTACTCAGTGCTACGTAGGACCGCTTCCTGCTAAACCAAGAGATCACACCTGATCCCATACTGAAGCAGCATCCAGATGTGCTCTTCCTATCTGCAGCACTGCCAACCCAATCTGAATCAACATAACCCTGCAAGTTAAACTTTTGATTCGCTTCATACTTGAGCCCATAATCCACTGTACCTTTCAGGTACCTCAAAACATGCTTTATAGCAACTAGGTGAACACTCCTCGGATTTGTCAGCAACTGACTCAATGTGTTCACAGCAAAGCAAATGTCTGGTCTCATGTTCATCGGGTACATCAAGGACCCAATCATCTGACGATACATAGAGACATCAACCGGCTCAGATGAAGCATCACATAGAAGCTTCAAATTCGATGCCATAGGTGTGGCCATGGCCTTGCAATCCATCATCCCAAATCTCTTCGGGATATCTACTGTGTACTTCCCTTGACCAAGGAAGATCCCACCTACACTCTACCACACCTCCATACCTAGGAAATAGTGCATCATTCCCAAATATTTCATATCAAATTCAACAGCAAGCTTCCTCTTAGTATCTGCAATCAGTCTGTCATCTCCTATTACAAATAAGTCATCCACATACAGGAGTAGAATCATAGGATTCCCTTCCTCAACCTTGTAGTAAAGGTTGAAATCCGCTTTACTCTTGGTAAATCCCAAACTAGATAGGAAACTGTCCATCCTACCATACCAAGTTCTGGGATCTTGTTTCAAGCCATACAAGTATTTCTTCAATCTGCATACATATGACTCCCTATCATGTATTTCAAAACCGAGTGTCTGCTCCACATATACTTCCTCTTCAACTACACCATTCAAGAAAGCAGTCTTCACATCCATCTGGTGTATTTTCCATTTCATTGCTGCAGCCAGGGCAAGTACTATTCTGATGGAAGTATACCTGGCTACAGGTGCAAAAGTTTCTTCATAATCTATTCCCTCTTTCTAAGAGAAGCCACGAGCTATGAATCTTGCCTTGTATTTCTCTACACTGCCATCTGCAGCATGCTTGATTTTGAAGATCCATTTAGAAGTCACAACAGACTTCTCTTTAGGTCTTGGGACAACATCCCAAACATCATTCTTCATTATTGATTGGTATTCCTCAACCATGGCATCCTTCCATTCTTTCTTTTCCGCTGCTTCTTCATAACTGGAAGGCTCTTTGTTCATAATGTCACAGAGTAAAGCAACATAGCTGGTATGTGATCTGGTTCTCTTCTTTGCTCTGTGTTCTTCTTCTGGAATGCCAAATCTTTCTGCATCTTGAATGAGCTCTCTAGCCCATGCAGGTTTCCTTTTCTGAGAGTTATCCTCACAGGGTGGATCTACAGGTTCTTATGGATCTTCAAACTCACGAACGATTTCTGGAACTGCATCAGTCATGGTAGTGTCTTGAAATCTAGTTTCCTTAGGTTCTTCATAAACCTCGATAGGTGCCTTTCTTGATTTGATGAATGTTGAGTTTTCATCAAATGTTACATCCCTGCTGACATCAATCTTCTTGAACCCTAGAAAGTATATTCTGTAAGCCTTTGAGATTTCACTATAACCCACAAAGATACCCTTCTTTCCTAAAGGATCTAATTTAGCCCTCTTTTCCTTTGGGACATGAGTGTATACTGGACAACCAAATATTCTGAGATGGTTGACTTCAGGTTTCTTACCAGAAAAGACCTCTTCTAGTGTCTTGTTGTCCAATATCTTGTGGGGTGTTATGTTTTTCACATATACAGTTGTTCTAGCTGCTTCTTCCCATAGATGCATAGGTAGATCCTGGTCATGTAGGATTTCCCTTGCTGCTTCCATGATAGTTCTGTTCTTCCTTTCTGCAACTCCATTACGTTGAGGATTATAAGGAGCAGTCAACTCCCTCTTAATCCCTGAATCACTACAAAGCTTCTTGAAGTCACCTGAGGTGAATTCTCCACCATTGTCGGATCTGAATGTTTTGATCTTCTTGTCAGTTTGATTCTCCATCAAGGTTTTGAATTCCTTGAACTTATCAAACACCTCATCTTTGTTCTTCAAGAAGTATACCCAAGTCTTCCTAGAGAAGTCATCAATAAATGAGACATAATAAACATACCCACTCAGAGAACTGGATGACATAGGACCACATACATCTGAGTGGATGATTTCCAGGATATCTTTTGCCTTGCTTTCACTGCTTGGGAAAGCCTTCTTAATGTTGTTACCTTTTGCACATCCTTTGCAAACACCTTCATGTTTGGTCTTGATTTTAGGAAGACCCTCTATAGCCTTTCTTGCAATTGTAAGTGCCCTATAGTGCATATGAGCAATTATTCTATGCCAAAGTTCACTTGGCTCCATGGATTCACGCACCATGGCATGTTCAGGTGGTCCCTTCAATTTATACAAACCTCCCTCTTGCTCTCCACTACTGCATCATCTATGGTCTTTCCCTTTGGCCACATTAGGACTTGGCCATCCACAAATGAAACCCTCATACCTTTTGCATCCAAAGCAAAGATAGAGAGTAAGTTCTTCTTGAGCCCAGGTACATAAAGGACTTCTTTCATCTTCAAAGATTTTCCAGAATCTAGGTTGTAGGAGGCTTCACCACTTCCTTTGATTGGGTATTGACAATGATCCCCAAGTTTCACCTTATGGGGTGATTCATGTTCAAATAGATTCACAAAAGATTCCTTAAACCCAGTCATGTGTTTGGAAGCTCCACTCTCAATCAACCAATCATTAAAACCATGGGATATGGTACCTGTGAGAGCAAAGATTAGAACATACTCTTCTTCACTTGATGAGTCAACATCACTATCATCACTTTTTTCCCTAGCCTTCTTCTTTGGAGGTTTATCATCCTCGGCAGCATGAGCATGAAACTTTCTTTTGCTGCCCTTCTTCTTCTTGCTGGAGTTGTTGTTATTATCCCTTTTGTTCTTGGGACAATCTGAAGCAAAGTGACCCTTCTCATTGCATGTGAAGCATCTTAGATCCTTCTTATTATTTTGATAGGATCTCTTGTGGCGAGAGTGCTCCTTCTTGGGCTTGCTTCTTTTTGTGTGAGCTGCAAGAGCTTGATCTTCACCTCCCATATTTTTCTCATGAGCTATAAGTCTAGCTTCTTCTTGAGAGCATTCTTCCCGCAATCTGTTGAAGGAGATCAATTTCTTCCTTGCACAAATTCCTTGAATAAAGGAATCCCATGACCTGGGTAGGCCATTTAAAGTGGTCATCACCACTTCACCATTCTCCACCATTTCATCCACTGCTTCTAGTTGTTCCTTGATCTGGGAGACCCTTGAAAAATAAGATTGAATGGTTTCTCCATTCTGAAACTTTACTCCTTTCAATTGGTTCCGCAGGGTCATCTTCCGATTTATGTTCTTCCCTTCAAATAGCTTGGTCAAAGAGTCAAACATCTCCTTGGGTGTCTTAAGAGAAGACACATGGGGTATGAGATGGTCTTTGATAGAATTAGCAATGATTCTCTTTGCCTTGACCAAGTTCTTCTTATGCAATACCTTGGCCTATTCATCATCTAGGATAGAGATGTATTCTTTTATATATGAGTCCAACTCATTCTCTTCCAGGATTAACCCAATCTTATACTTCCATGCTTGGAAGTTATCATCCCCTTCAATCTTATCCTCAATCTTGGTGTGGAGAGACATCTTAAAGAGTACTTCAAATGGAAATAGATAAGATTTAGGTCTTACCACTTGAAATGCTAAAAACTGGATCTGGTCCCGGATTAGGGTTTGTCGAAAAAACCCTAAAAATTCAAAATGTGAATTTCAAATTTTTGAAAGGATAGAAAGATGCGCTTTGATGAGCTGATTAGCCTGGTGCATTCAAAATTTGAGATCAGCAAAGTTTTACCCTTCAGATTTGACTTTTTGTCCTCCCGGGTTCACTAAGGAGAGCCTTGAATTAGGGTTTGAGTTTCTCGGAGATCTACCCAGCCAAAAATCTCGATCCAAAGCTCTAAACTTTGATTTTTGCAAGGAGCTTCCAACTGTGTCTTCAGATTCCAGAAATTCCTATTTTTGTGGAAACCCTAATTTTTAGGGCCAAATCTGAAAATGCTCAGAATTGAATTCTGATTGGATAGATAGATGCGCCTTGATGAGTAGAGTCAATCTACTATATTGTTTTTCCAAAATCTATGGAGAGAAACCCAATAAAAAAGAAAGTGATGCAGATAGGAAGAGCACTTCAGGATGTTGCTTCAGTATGGGATCAGGTGTGATCTCTTGGTTTAGTAGGATGCAATTTTGTGTAGCACTGAGTACAGCCGAAGCAGAGTATGTCATAGCTTGTTCAGCTAGTTGTGAGGCAGTATGGCTAAGGAAGCTACTGCCTGATTTATTTGATCTCTAGTTGGATGTTACTCGTATCTATTGTGACAACCAGAGTTGTGTGAAGTTGTTAGAGAACCTGGTGTTCCATGACAAGTCGAAGCATATCGAGATCAAATATCACTATATCAGGGATATGGTGCAAAGAGGAGCATTGAAGCTCCTATATGTTGCGATGGAGGAGCAGATTGCAGATGTGTTGACCAAACCACTAGCCAGAGTGAAGTTCGAGTACTTCATAAAGAGGCTTGGTGTACTTCAGATCGAGGTACCTTCCAAGTAGAAGTGATGAGTCTGGAAGATGCAGATGCACATGGGATTTTATGACATGGTTGTAGATGTGTTCTCACATGGTCATGATGTAATTGCTAAGCTTTTTCGACATGGTTGTAGATGTGTTCTCCCATGGTCATGATGTAATTGCTGAGCCATTCTCACATGGTGGTAGATGTGTTCTCCCATGGTGTAGATGTGAGGGCTGAAGCCATTTTTCACATGGTGGTAGATGTGTTCTCCCATGGTGAAAAAGTAAGGGATGGAGATTTCCCCAAATGGTGGTAGATGTGTTCTCCCAAGTTGATGGTGTAAGTGTTGCATGATGTGCATCTGGGTTGTGCTTCGTGGATGATGAGATGATCTGAAGAGGATGATCATGAGATGATGATGATTATGGAGATCATGTGTGGTGAGAATCAGGTTGATGCTCTAGATGTTGTACATTAGGATGATGTATTGTATGATGATGATCAGGATGATCATATGTGATGAGCATCAAGTTGATGCTCCAGATGTTGTACATTAGGATGATGTATTGTATGATGATGATCAATACGATTATGAGCATCAGAAGGATGCTCTGTGCAAGGATGATCAAGTGGATCATGAGTATTAGGTCGATACTCTGTGGTCGTGGACAGGTGGTGCAAGTAGCATAGAAAATATCTTTGGAGATCCGATAGGTTGAGCTGTTTGCTCGTAAAAGTCTTGGGATGCTCTTTCAAGGTTTTGCTACAGGTAGCATAGAAAAGATCCTGGGAGATCTGATAGGTTGAGTTATGCGCTTGTAAAATTTTTGGGATGCTCTTTCAAGGTTTTGCTACAGAAGGCATGTAATCAGTCCTGGAGATCCGATAGGTTGAGCTGTGTGCTCGTAAAAGTCCTGGGATGCTCTTTATAGATCTTGCAGGTTGCAAGACACTCTTTTAAGGTTTTTCCTAACCACATGTAAAAGATCCTGGAAGATATGATAGGTTGAGTTGTGTTCTCGTAAAATTCCTGGGATTCTCTTTCGAGGTTTTGTAGTGGTCACAAGTAAAAGATCCTGGGAGATCCAATAGGTTGAGTAGTAAGCTTGTAAAAGTCCTGGGATGCTCTTTCGAGTTTTTGTTGACGCATGTAATCATCCCTGAAGATTCCATAGGATGGCTAGATATGATGAAGATCTACAAGAGGATAGGCCTACAACCATCATGAAAAAGGGTTGGATCTGTACAACTTCCTATGATGAGAAGAATTGAGAGATAGCACCAATCATCAAGATGACCAGTACAGTAGCAGTGACGATGATACTCCAGTGATCCAGTGATGATGATCCAGTTCCAGTATTGAATACTTGTGCCTATATGTATTGATGCCTGTGTCAAGAGAATACCTTCCTATTTAAGAGGGAGTGTTGATGTATTTGTAACTTCAGAAGATATTCTCATATGTATTACATTTGGACTTTATTGTATTCCCGATGGAGATGTATTATTCATCCAATCAGAAGTGTCGTCATTTGTATTTGCAAGTGTCACAAGTATTATTGTAAGTGTCGCAACTTATATTTGATGGGTTATTAGACCACCTTAGAGGGTTCGACCCAGTGTGGGTTAAAGGGTTATTAGACCACCCTAGTGGGGTCGGCCCAGTGACAAGTGGTAATGGGTTATTAGACTCTCCTAAGGTAGGTCGGCCCAGTTAGAGTAAAAGGAAAGTCAAAGTAAAGTATAAATAGAGAGTGTGACTCTCTCATTTGTTCATTCACTCACTCACTCACTCACTTCGCACTAGTGAGAGAGAGGAGGGGTGCACATAAGTGGAGGAGGATCAGCTGCTAGGAGACTATCTCTTATCTTGGGGTTTGATCTTTGTGATGTTTGTATCGGTGCTTATTCTATCTTTGAGGAAGATGTGGGGATTTTCACCTTATTGGTTTTCCCTGGTGAAATGCTTTGTGTCTCTTATCTCTTGTGTTTCATATGTTGTACATGTTGTTTTCTGAGTTAATATCCTAGATCAGATTGAATTAAATGCTGGAAAACTAACAACTCCTACAAATTCTCACACCCTCATTCTCTCTCTCTTTATACCCTTATACAGAAACCACCTCTCTATCTATGTTTCTCCTAATACAACTACCTAGTACCACTAAGCACCCCATTACCATCTCTCTCTCTCTCTCCCTCCCTCTCTCTCTCTCTCTCTCTCTCTCTCTCCCCCTATACTCCTCCATTCTCTTTAAATTCCCTCCTCCTCCTGAAAACCACAACCATGCCAATCTCTCTCTCTCTCTCTCTCTCTCTCTCTACCCCCAACCATCAAACTCTTCATCCCCCTATCCCTACCACCTCTCTCTCCCTAACCCCAACCCATACTCCTCACCCCCTACCCCTACCCTATATCTCCCTCTACCCTTAACTTCTCTATCTCTACTCCTAACCTCTCTCTCCCACTACTCTCAACCCCCCTCTCTATCTCCATAACCCCCTTACTTCCCCTACCCCTAAACTGTTAAATGAAATTTTTGTCATGAAACCTGTACCTTGCCATAATCCCTAAAGTCCCATTGATCAAACTTGTTGAGAATATGAGACCCTTGCAATTTTTTCCCTTCAAGCAATTTGTCTTGCAATGGTGTCGCAGGTTGCTAAAGGACAACTTGCGACATTTTCCTTTGTCTCAGGTTTTTCTCACGCAACATGTGACATTTTTGCAGGTCTCTTGTTATGCAAACTGCGACACCTCAATATGTCATGGGTTGCTATCATGCAAGGTGTGACAATGTTCATTAGAATGGAAAAACAGAAACTTCGGGGAGCTTCTAGATGGAATCCTTTGTGGATGGATATCCATTCATATTATGGTGGATCTCATCTGACTCCTAACATGTTGGGATTTCTTCCTATTCTTATCCCATTATCTCTCATCTTCCCCTTATCCATTTTTCCCTATAAAACAAAGCTTAGGCCCATGGTTGAGGAGGAGGAGTATACTATAGCTAAATGATGGGATAATTGTGCTAGAGAGTCTAATATTTAGTGATCATCCTCTTGGAGCAAGGTGATGGTATCAAGGAAAAGGATCGTCGAGTGGAATATTGAAATGCCAAGGTGCTTAGTTGTAACTTTTCCCTCTTTTATTCAATAATACAACAACACATTTTCTTTCCCGTGATTATTTTTTATTAATATTGATGTTTTCCTCCTTGGATGTTAACATAAGTTCTTGTAGGTTGCAATTTGGAAACTCCATGGGCCCGAAATCATAATTAAAAATGGCTTCATCTATATCCTTATTAACAAAATCTAACTGTCCAAAAAAAAAACATACACTTATGCTTTCGTGAGGATATTTTGCATACTTGGTGGCCATTTTCTTTCATGTCTCCATGCACCACCACAGTGTTCGAATTATTTTACTATGAATGCCATTGTTTCAACTGCACTCGTGGTAGAGTATGCCTCTATTTCGATTGCGTCCGTGGAAGAGGACACCCCTCATTCATATGTGGCCATGGTTTTCTACGTTCCAAACTAAAATCATGCATAATCTTGCATTGAATACATATTTTGTGCATAGGGGTGGAATGCACACTAAGGAATGCACACCAAGGAATGCACAATGACCAATGCAAGCTAAATGACTTTTTTTAAATGTATTCCACATATTGCACATCATGAAGTGAATAAAATTAACCCATATCCCATATGAAGTTAGATTTTTTTAAAGTATTCATTTGAATTTAATAAATGTGTCATTGAATTGAATCAATCTTCCAAGATGACAATTTTTCATTTTTGGACACATCTTTACCCACTTCGATAAAATGCATGCCCAACCCTCATCATCGAGTCTTTTTGAGTGATTTTAATTGCAAGTTGTGTGGATTACTATTTTCCACCTTCTTGTACATCAATATAAATTTTGTCGGGATTCTCAAACTTTGCACACTGTGTAAAAAGGAGAATCAAAATTAAAATAGATTTACACAGTGTTGTGTAAAAAACAAAGTGTAAATTTACTAAAATGGGCATAGTAAAATGCACACCACAATATGTACATTGGTAGATAATTGGAAGTAAAACCGTAGTCTTTAATATAGTTTCATTATTCCCAAGAACCATTTGATATTCCTAAAATGTTGTTTCATTTTCTTGAAATCAATCTGCAAGATAACAATTTTTCATTTTTGGACCCATCTTTACCCACTTCAATAAAATGCAATCCCAACCGTCGTTATCGAGTATTTCTAAGTGATTTAAATTGGAAGTGGCGTGGATTACTATTTCCATATTCCTGTATATCTATATATTTTTGTTGGTCTTCACAAACTTTGCACACTGTGTAAAAAAGAGAAATCAAAATTAAAATAGATTTAAACAGTGTTGTGTAAAAAACAAAGTGTAAATTTGCTAAAATGGGCTTAGTAAAACGCATGCCACGGTATGTAAATTGGTCAATAATGAAAAGTAAAACCTCAGTCCTAAACATAGTTCCATTCTTCACAAGAACCTCTTTCAAATTCCTAAATTGATGTTTCATTTTCTAGAAATCAATTTGCCAAGATGACAAGGTTTCATTTTTGGGCCCATTTTAACCCACTTGGATAAAATGCCCGCCCAACCCTCATTATTGGGTCTTTTTCAATGATTTAAATTGGAAATGGTGTGGATTAATATTTTCCACCTTATTTTATATCTATATTTTTATTTTTTTTTGGGCTTCACAAACATTGCCCATTGTGTAAAAAAGAGAAATCAAAATTAAAACATATTTACACAGTGATGTGAAAAAAACAAAATGTAAATTTGATCAAATGGGCTTAGTAAAACACATGCCATAGTATGTAAATTGGTAAATAATTAGATGTAAAACCATATTCTTGAAGTTAGTTCCATTTTTCACAAGAATCTCTTTCGGGTTCCTAAAATGTTGTTTCATTTGCTTGAAATCAATCTGCTAAGATGGCATTTTTTTCATTTTTGGACCCATCTTTACCCACTTCAATAAAATGCACACCCAAACCTCATTATCAGGTCCTTCTAAGTGATTTAAGTTGAACTGGTGTGGATTACTATTTTCCATCTTTCTCTACATCTATATTTTCTTGGGATTTACAACCTTCACACATTGTGTCAAAAAGTGAAAGCGCAATTAAAATATATTTACAGAGTGTTGTGTAAAAAGCCAAGGGTAAATTTGTTAAAATGGGATTACTAAAATGCACGCCATAGTATGTACATAGGTCAATAATTGGAAGTAAAACCACAGTCATAATGATCATTCCATTCTTTACAAGAAGCTGTTACAGATTCCTAAAATTTTGTTTCATTTGCTTGAAATCTGTTCGAACATTCTAACCATATCAACATTTTTTTTTCATGCATGCATTCCATGCAGTGGTAGGTGAGTCTCCTAGAACCTAGTCCTTGTTTTCCCCCCCTAGTGCTTCATTTTGGTCATCATTAGCCTCCTTGTCCACTCAGAGCATCTTATCCACATCACTGGAGTTTAAATACACCCTCATGCATGATTTTAGGATTCTACACAGTCAGTTCCATGAATTAAGGCACCTTGTCCCCTTGATTTCCTAGTTAACTTACTATTACACCTACTTTCACTTCCTATGAGTGTAGGAGTGCCCTTTTTTACCACTTTTAGTTATTTATGTGCCTCCTTGGAGTCTCCTCCCCTAATTTCTAGCCCCAATGACTCAATCATGTGCTAGTCCACCTCAATTGACTAGTCATTGACCATTAGTGGCCACTAAACCTTATTGGGTGATGGTTCCAATGCAAACTAATCCTAGAATTGAGGTGAATTTGAATCCTACCTGAGGATATTGAATTCTCTCCATTGTAACTTATATTCTTTACCAGCTTATTGTTGAATGATGTATCAATAATAGTTTGTCATTTGAGTTTCATTTTGATGAGTGATTTCTGTAGTTTCTCTTCCTAAATTTCTTGTGAAACTACTTTGTGAAGTCAGTAAGTTTTGTTAATATTTGTGATCCATCCTGTATGATTTCTCATGGTATCATATCTTGTGAGAGCTTAGGATGATCAGTTGCTTTCTTTAGTGCACCATAAGCCACTAGGTTTCCACAGAAAATCCGGGGGCCATTGCATTGAAGCCATTGGATATATCCTCTAGAGTTTATCCGAGTGTGAATGAACAAAATAATGTTCCTATTATCTTGAGAAAATATCAGTATATTCAGTAACAATATTTCAAGATACATTTCCAATTTTTTTTTAGGTTATTCCATCATCAGTAGCAAATTCAATCACTAACAATGGATCTATCTTCAATACCAACACTCATTCTCTTCAAGTTCTTTTAATGGAAAGATCAAATGGAGATCTTCATGCACACCAGAGGTCTCTACATGATTCTCAAGGGTGTTTAAGTCGAACCAAATGGTGCATCAGATAAATCCAAGTATTTGAATAAGATTGAGGAAGTGTATGGATTATTGTGTCTCATCATCTCCAAGGATCTAATATTTCATCTATAAGGTCTGAAAAATATGAAGGAGTTTTAGACAAAGATCAAATCCTTATTTGGGAAGCAAGATGACTTGAGAGGGAATCAATTGGAGATTTATTTGATCTCTTTGAGCCTCATCAACTTCAAATCCATCACATAATTCTTCACTAAATTCAAGAACTTGGTTGTTCAGCTAAAGATGCGTAGTATTGAGAAGAAGTATGAGCAGCTTATTCTCTCTATTCTATCCAAATTGGGACAAAACTATTATGTATTTGTATCCACCTTCCAAACAACAAAATTATCCATCCCAAATTGGAAGATTCCCACTCTAGATGCATTCATCCTGTCTCTCACAAAGGATAAAGAAACATTGGTGCAGATGGGTGTCATAAAACCATCTAGGGATCAAGGTCTTGCTGTTGGAGAAGGAAAGAATGTGAATGGTCATGGAAAGAAGAAATGAAAGGAGTATCCCAAACAGTCAAAGGGAACTTTGAATTCCAAGAGAGGAAAGAAAAATCAAAAGGAGAAGACAAAATGTCCATACTGCAATAGAGGATTTCATCCTGAAAGTGCTTGCATGAAGAAGACACTAGATCTCATGGCTCAGCTTTTGGAGAAAAACAACCTTCCAGTACCTGTAGGTGATAGGAGAAAAGAAATTGATTCCAAATCAGAATATAAGGATATATCAAATGCACTCATGGTTGGCACTTCGAATTCATTTTCATTCATTATAGATTTTGGATCCTCTAGACACGTGTCTGCATCCATAGATCTCTTCTCAAAATTTGAACCTATTGTTGGGACTTCCATCCTAATGGGAGATGATTCATAAGTTCCTTCAAAATGAATTGGAAGGATCAATATTGATCATGGATACTTCAATGATGTGCTCTATGTTCCTATCTTGGAAGCCAATCTTCTTTTAGTCTATCAAATGAGACATACAAGAGTTCCAAAGAAAGTAATTTTTACTCCTAATGCAGTTGAGATAAATGAGATCTCTTCTGGAAAAATCATTGCAGCACAAGGAATTTAAGATCACCATTCCAAGATTTGTGAGTTTGCTCATTTCATGCCTTATTCAAATCAAAGTGCACTTCTTACACATGCAAATGAAGTTAGCAGACTTTGGCATGAGAGGTTTGGGCACTTCAACTACAAATATTTACAAGAAATGCACAATCAAAACATGGTTTAAGGACTCCCAAACATCAGATTTGCTAAAGGCACATGTAAAGCTTGCTTGATTGCAAAGCATCCAGACCATAAGTTTGAAAAAGGAAAGGAAAAGAGAGTCTCATATCCTCTCGAGTTGATTCACAGTGACATATCAAGACCTGTTCTTCACCTATCTATGAATAATGCTAGATATGTCTTAACACTCATAAATGACTATTCGAGATTCAGTTGGGTCTATTTTCTAAATTTTAAATCGGAAGTCTACATCAAGGTCCTTTGTACTGACATAAAATTTCACTAACAAGAATATCAAGGTCATTTGGATTGACAGTGGAGGAGAGTATCTAAAGAATGATTTTGAGCTATTTTTTGTATATGAAGGTATTGAAATGCAACACATTATTCGATACACACCACAACATAATGATGTGGCTGAAAGAAAGAACAAAACACTGGAAGAGATGGATACATGAATGCTTAAGTCTAAAGCATTGGATCCTAGACTTTGGGAAGAAGTTGTCAACTGTGATGCATACCTCCATAACAGAGTTCCACACAAAGGCCTAAAAGGAAAAACTCCATTCAAAACTTGGATGGGATAAAAGCTAGATGTGTCTCATCTCATAATCTTCGGTTCAAAATCTTGGTATAGGATTCTTTAAGATAAGAGGAGAGCCTTAGAGCCTCAAATCAAAGAGTGCATATTGGTTGGTTATGCACATAATGCAAAATCCTATAAACTGATGGATCTATATACCATGAATAAATTCTTTAAAAGAAGTGTCCATTTTGAAGAATGGGCATTGCATGATGCCCACTATGTTGAAGTAGAAATATTACCAACTACTCCACCAAAATATGTTGAAAATGATAGTGAATCATCTACTCATGAAAGTTCAGAATGTGATTCAGAAAGTGAATAAGAGCACATGCTAGATCTAGATCCACAAGAAACTATAGATATAGCACCAAAAGATTCAATACCACTTCCAAGATGGGTTGGAAAGACCATAGAATCTGTTGGTGACCTTGCTAGCAATCCACAAGATCCAAGAAGAACCAAATCTCAGTATCAAAGTGAAAGATTTGCACTCTCTCATAGAGATCCATTTCTTCCTTACAGATGATTTATGATGGTTGGATCAGATCCAAAATTTTTCTTTGAGGCGTCCCAAGATCCAAGATGGATAGAAGCTATGGATGAAGAGTACCAATCTCTTCAGAAAAATGAGACTTGGGAGCTTGTTTCTTTGCCTCCTGGAAGGAATATTTTTCAGTGTAAGTGGGTATACAGAACAATGATGGGATTAGATGGAGTAACATGCAAGTACAAGGCTTGCTTGGTTTCTAAAGGATTCTCTCAAGTTCAAGGGATTGACTATACATAGACCTTTTCTCTAGTTGCAAAGATGGACTCCATCCATCTTGTTTTGGATCTCGCTGCATCCAAGCACTAGGAGGTGCATCACATGGATGTAAAGAGCACATTTCTTCATGGAGATATAGAGGAAGAGATATACATGAAGTAACCAGAAGGATACATTGATGATCCTTAATTAGTGTGAAGATTAAGGAAGTCTTTATATGGGCTCAAGCATGCTCCCTGAGCATGGTATGCAAAGATGGAATCCTTTCTAATATCACAAGATTTCCAGAGATGCAAGTCAAATTCGAATGTCTACATGAAGAATGACGGTAAATATCTTCTCCTTATTTCCCTATATGTTGATGATTTATTGATTACAGGGAGTCTACCTTTATGCATTAGTTCTATCAAATCTACTTTGCACAATTCCTTCTATATGTCAGATTTGGGACTGCTAAAGTAGTTTCTTGGTATTGAAGTCTCTCAAAGTGATTCAGGAATCAAGATTGCACAATCCAAGAATACATCAGAACTACTTGACAGGTTTCATATGACAGATTTCAAACCAACAACATTTCCTTTTATTTTAGGTGTTAGTCTCAAAGATGGTTCTTGTTCACCATTGGTGGATAATGCCTTGTATAGACAACTAATTGGGAGTATTTTATTTCTTACACATACTTTCCATGATCTATCCTATGCAGTGATTTCTATCTCTAGATACATGAAAGAGCCCCATGAGATTAAATGGAAGGAATCGAAAAGGATATTGCACTATGTGCAAGGGACGAAGGCCTATGGTATTCACTATGCAGTTGGGTTTCCATTGAACCTTGTCAAGTACATAGATTCAGATTGGGATGGAGACAGCTCAAATTAGAAGTCTACATCAAGTTTTTTTTTCATATTTGGATTTGGTCCTATTTGTTGATTTAGAAAAAAACATACAATTCTTTCTCTTTCATTAGCTGAATCCAAGTTCAGAGGTGTAGTGAATGTAGCCACACAGTGCATCTAGTTGCAAGGAATCTTATCAGAGTTTGGTATTCGATACAATAATCCACTAGTCATATTCTGTGACAATCAGAGTGCTATCAATATTTCCACAGATCTGGTTTAGGTACAGAGTACCAAACACATTGAGATGCACATCCACTATATCAAGGATTGGTGCGTGATTGTACCATCACACTACTCTACTGCAATTTAGAAGAGTAGATTGTTGAAATTTTCACCAAAACGTTTTCATTGAAAAATTTCACTCATATACTATCCCTTCTTGGGGTGAGTGATACTTTGGTTGATTAGATCTTTTTACAGTATTTTTTGAGGGGGGTTTTTGTAATTCCCATTGGGTTTTCCCGCTTTCCTAAATTATTTTAGATTGTTGTACGAGGTGACCATTGGTCTTAGTAAACAGGGCCCTATTTTTCATTAATTTAGTTATGTTTTTCCTTGGAGTCAGTATTAAGGGGGCGTGTTAGAACATTCTAACCATATCAACATTGATTTTGCATGCATTCCATGCAATGGTAGGTGAGTCTCCTAGAACCTAGTCCTTGTTTTTGGCCCCCTAGTGCTTCATTTTGGTCATCATTATCCTCCTTATCCAATCACAGTGCCTTATCCACATCACTGGAGTTTAAATGCACCCTCTTGCATGATTTTAGGATTCTACATAGTCTGTTCCATGAATTAAGGCACCTTGTCCCCTTGATTTCCTAGTTAACTGACTGTTACATCTAGTTTCACTGCCTCAAAGTGTAGGAGCGCCCTTTTTGAGCACTTTCAATTAGTTGTGTGCCTCCTTGGAGTCTCCTGCCCCAATTTCTAGCCCCAATGACTCAGTCATGTGCTAGTCAACCTCATTTGACTATACATTGAGCATTAGCGGTCATTAGACCTTATTGGGTGATGGTTCCAATGCAAACTAAGCCTAGAATTGAGGTGAATTCGAATCCTACCCAACTCTATCAAATTCTCTCCATTGTAACTTCTATTTTTTACCATCTTATTGCTGAATGATATATCAATAACAATTTATCATTTGAGTTTCATTTTGATGAGTGATTTCTGCAGTTTTTCTTCCTAAATTTCTTGTGAAATTACTGAGGTTTGTTCATCTTTGTGATCCATCATGTGGAATTTCACAAAATAAATCTTCCAAGATGACCATTTTTCATTTTTGGACCCATCTCTACCCACTTGGATTAAATGCATGCCAAACCCTCATCATTGGGTATTTTCAGTGATTTAGATTGGAAATGGTGTGGATTAATATTTTCCACCTTATTGTATATCTATCTACTTTTTTTGGTCTTCACAACCTTTGCACATTGTGTAAAAAAGAGAAAGAAAAATTAAAATAGATTTATACAGTGTTGTGTAAAAAGCTAAGTGTAAATTTGCTAAAATGGGCTTAGTCAAATGCATGCCACAGTATGTACATTGGTCAATAATTGGGAGTAAACCATAATCCTGAAGATAGTTGCATTGTTCACAAGAACCTCTTTCATATTCCTAAAATGTTGTTTCATTTGGTTGAAATCAATATGTCAAGTTGGCAATTTTTCATTTTTGGACCCATCTTTACCCACTTTCATAAAATGCACACACAACCCTCATTATCGGTTCTTTCTATGTGATTTAAATTGGAAGTGGTGCAGATTACTATTTTCCATCTTCCTATACATCTATATATTTTTTTTGGGCTTCACAAACTTTTCACACTATGTAAAAAAGATAAATCAAAATTAAAATAGATTTATACATTGTTATGTAAAAAGCTAAGTGTAAATTTGCAAAAATAGGCTTAGCAAAATGCATGCCACAGTATGTACATTGGTCATTAATTGAAAGTAAATATACAGGCCTGAAGCTAGCTGCATTGCTCATAAAAACCTCTTTCAATTTCCTACAATGATGGGTCATTTATTGGGTTTTAGACTAAATGGAAACTCAGTTGTCAGTTTAGTATACAGTCACTAGGAAGAAAAAATTTCAGAGCATCAATTTGATTTCTATAGTGGAGTTGATTTGCAGAAGAGTATTGAGATAGCTCTTGGTTGGAACAATATTTCCATTAATTGTTTGGGTAAAGTTGAGCCTAACAGAAATATTCTTGAGTGATATGGAAAACCTAAAAGGGAAGAAAAACTTGGTCAGTCAAAATGATGAAGGAAGGAGAGACAACATTCAAGAGAATTTGATACGTATTGTCAATAGGTTGGTAAATTAGTGTAGGGGTATAAGGGACATTATTCAAAGAAACATAAATCTTTCACTGATATCAGTTTCATATTTTGAATGTTTGTAATATCAACATGAGAACAAAACTGGTGATGGTAGAGGTGGATATTGAAAACCTAAAAGGAAAATTCGATAAGTATGAGGAAGAAATTAGAGTGTTAAAAGGAATATTGCATAATATTGGTCTGAAAGAACCATCAGAAGATGGTGACCCTACTCAAGACATAGTTATTACTTCAGTGGATAACCAGAACAGTACCCCTGAGATTGATGAATATTTGGTAGAAACTAATACAGAGGAAGAAACAGTGCCTGCAAATGAATTTTATAAGCAATAAATACATTAGGAACTCCTCAAGGAGAGGAATGAAACAGACCTCTATTGGCTAGGTCTCTTATCCTTTTTATTTTTTGGTTAAAATCTATGCATTTATATTGATAGGCATGCTTGAGTGTTGCAATCTAGGCAGTTTTTGTTATAGTGTTTTCATGAAGAATAGTGGACAACAATGATCAAATGTTGAAGATTTTAAAGAGAAATACTATCGTAAAGATGTTTTTAGGATGATTTTGGAATAGGCCTTTATCGCCGGGAAAAAAATTCTCAATTTTTTTAAATGCATTACAATTGTATACTATTTTCAGGTAACCTATGTAGGATCTATGCTAGTAATAATGATTGTAATTCTAGTAGCAGATATGCAGTGATAAAATAAAAATATCTTGTAGTTTTTTAATATCCCCATAAGCAATGTACAGTCATCAAACTATGTGAACTATGGATGTAATAGAAAGATGAATGATTAGGCCACATCCTACTCTTTTTTTGACAAATACAAAGGAATCGTTTCTGTTGAAACAAAAAACACAACTGATTTTAAATTTATATGGTTTTTCCTACAAAGTTGAAGAAAGTAATAGTGTTATAAGGTTTTTGTTTTTGGAAATTTCTACTCTATGTTTTCTATAAGTGCAAATCCTCACAGGGCATGTTATGCTAATTCTGAAGGACTATAATAAAAAAAAATTAGGACAAGTTAAAGACAGTATAGAAGCATAATCTCAATAGCCCACATGTAATAAAATGTATATTATCATCTCAAACTTTCAAACTTTATATATAAAGATTTTTTTCTTAGAAATTTCAAACCATTTGTAACATAAGATTAAAATATGCCATGGCAGAAATAACGAAATGTAACAAATAAATAACCATATATATTAAATTATAGATTTCACAAAAAGGTATAAAAATATATTAGTGAAAGGTGTAATGTTTACAACTTGAAATGCGGTACACCAGTCCTCATCCCTAATCCATAACAATGACGAAAAGGATTCCAATGGTGTGAATCCCATGAAAAGTGTACTTGCATACAAGGTTGTAGGCTATTATACAATATTTAAATCAAAATGTTAGTCCCACTCTCCATTTACCAGGAGGTTGAGTCTGATCACTTGAGCCTAAAGTTGGATGATGTCTATCAAGGAAGGTTTCTGAGGTATAGAAAACAACTTCCTTAATATTCCCATAGCATCCTATGATGAACTCTAGTGAATTATTCTTCTTTAAAATCCTAGGTGGTACATAATGCATTGCAATTAGTTCGAAAGTAACCATGAAAATTTCATCTGAACAAGGAATTTCCACATAAGATTCAATACGTATAATTTTCTGAGACCTTATGTGATTGAAAACTTTGCAGGAAAGAAGATGAACATTGTGACGATGTATTCGATTCGTATGAAATACTCCAAGATATGATGGCAATGCATTGTGTGTCCCATATTATATAGAGGAATCTATTCTAGCAGTCACAACTTTATTGTCACCTTTTGTTGCAAGAAGTTGGAAAGTGGTGTGCGTAGCATCATTCATAGCAATTAAATGGAAAAAAAAAATTCTCCATTTTGCATGATTGCTCCTTACCTTTTAACAGAGCTCACAGTAAAGAAAACATCAACAATACCTACAACAAAATAGAATATAACAGTAGATACTATAAAGAAAATTTTCACATATGAGTTGAAAAAGAAATATTAAAAGATACATGTATACTCACCATCTATTATTTCAGTTGGTATCAACAATCTTGTTTTATATAAAAAAACTCATGTGGATGTAAATTCACACCTTTAGGAACATGGTGGCCTATACCAATAACATCTACATGAATTTCAAATGATCTTACCCAACAAAATGTTGCACTAGTGGAAACATCTACTAAACAACCCAACACTTCTACATGATATGGAATTTTCAATGACTCGTCTCCAGACATTCCAAGAAAATTTTCATAATAAATACAGACGTACATGGATGCCTCTATGGGAAAATCAAATGGATTTATGTTGCGCACCAAAATCCCATCCATTTGAATAAATTTATTTCTACCAATGTTCACAAAATGACCAATTAGAGTTAGTAAGGGAGTCACATCTGAACAATATCGAGCCATATAATACCCTTGCTTGATGACTGGAGTGAAATGTTTTTTGTGATTTTCATTTGACCCACTTGAATATAAATCTATTTATATTTGATATATTAAAGTATCATGCAACACAAGATTTCCACTTTCATATACATACACCATTTGAACAGGAAGAGCAACATCCATGTTATGTGTCCATGTGTCATTGTTGCCAAAAATGTAAAGAACTCGATCATTTCCACAAGGATCCAAACATCTCAAATCTAGGTTTCATGTATGGGACTCATCTATAACTTTGCAGATAACGATATCTTCTAAACTTTTTTCTCCTTTGAAAAGAGCAATTGTATCAAAGCTTGGAGCATTTCCCCTAGCAAAAAACATATTTGAATGACATCAGAGTTGATAAGGTATTTCCCTATCATTAGGTTGGATATGGACATATTTACTATTGGATACATCATCGTCACTCCAATAATTAGAATTTGCAATTCTAGATAATTGTCGTGACTTCTGTCACTATATAGGTAATTGTTGCTTCATCTGTAGTCTCTTTTCTAATTTAGTGTCCTCTTCAGCAAGTATTCAAAAATCTTCTTCTACAACTTCTGGTGACATTGACTTATGTTCTTTATGTGGAAATGTATTAGGATCTATATTGAATATGATTAAATTTATAAAAAATAAAAATCTGCAATCATGACAGGATGCCCAAAATGCCTACACCTGTTACACATGAGATATCTTAATTGGAAAACAAAGAGAAAAAAACATTTCTATAGGGATAATATTGTTAGGATATTCCTATAATCCATCCTAGTCCTACCAGTATTTTCATCCTTTGCATTTTCATTCTTGCATGCATTTCAATATGCATTCGCATGCTACCCAGTCATCAGGTTGACACCTCCAGCACCTAGTCCCTAGTCTTCCAGCACTCGGGAGCTTATTTCCACTCAAATTGAGCCCTCCTAGCCAGTGATGTGCCCACATCTCACCATCCACTTGAAAAAGGTGCCCTTCTTCACCTACTAGTCCAGTTGTCTTCAATTAACTGAGTTCTCTCCTTGATTTTAGGCTTGACTCACTCTTAACTGACCTTACCACTCCGATGGACCTCCAGTGTGACTAGACTGCTCATTCTGACTCTAGTTAGCTCCTCATGTGCCCTCCACTGAGCCTCCTTCATTCAGTTAGTTCCAGTTACACCTACCACACTTAGTTAGACTCAGTTTGACTGATGGTTGATAGTTACTTGAGCATTGATGACTCCACTGATGATGAGATAGACTACAAGTTGTGCTCCGATGACACTCCAGTGAACTTTTGATCACTCCATGAAGGCTAATTCGAATTTCCACCTTGGCATTTGAATCCTCATTCATTGTACTACTTATTTGTCCATATCTTGATTAACTAATTAGTGTGTGAAGTATTTTTGCTTCTATCCGAGTTCTACTATATTATTATTCTGTCGCTCATCTTACTGCATTGACCACTCTTAATCTTTTTCCTAAATTCTTTCTTGTGAGGTATACATCATCTCTTAGATATGCTATGAGGATTTTCACATGGTATCAAAGCATGTTGAGAGTATTTTTTATCTCCATTCCTGAGATTTTTTTGCTGGCTATTATCAAGATTTCAAGTGTAGCAGTTGTAGTAGTTTCTACATCTTTTGCAACAGTAGTAGTTGCAGATATTTCTATTTTTTTTGTAGGTCTTCTACAAATTCCATGTATTCATAAGAAATATATCCTCCTCCATTCAACTATGATCTTCTTTCTCCATTCAACTATGATGAATGGAAACCAAAGATGATAGCACATTTGAAGAGAAATGGTCTCTTTGATTATTGTTTTGAAAGAGAGTTCAAATCCTCTGAAGAAGAGATTTGTTTTGCAACCATGATGTTTTCTATGAATCTATGCATGGTACACCAATACATTGATGTTGAATCTCCAAAAGAGCTATGTGCCCACCTGGATGAAATATTTGGTAGACAGAATGAAGGGATTGGTCCAAACCCTTTCGAGAGCAAGCAAAGTGATGCATTCGCCCTCCTTGATGATATCATTAATCATGAACTAGTATCAAACATATCTCATATTGAATTTGTCCACAAAGAAGAAGAGCTTGCGGATTCTGCACTCATGCTCCAAATTTCTTCTATTTCAAATTATGTGCCAACTCACACTCTAGAAATTGCAGAAGGTCTTAAATCCTCTCTTGCACCAAAGTCTGTTGGTTTTCATCATGATCTATTGAATGTTTTGGAGGTAAAATCATTCATTGGAGGTAATGCATTCGCTTTCCTTGATCACTCTCCTCTTATGTACTACTATACGATCATTATCTCATGCTTTCAGAAGGTTATTGAAGATTATGGCCATTGCCATTTGCTTGGGATAATTTCTCATGCACTTACTGGTTTTGATATCACCTCTAATGTTTCAAAGGAGATCTCAAGAAACCATGATTCAAGTCTTGGATCTAATTTGGATTATAAGAAATCACTACTTGGGATAATTTCTCATGCATATGATGGTTTTGATCTCATCCCTGCTGGCTCAAAGGATATCTCAAGCAACTATTCTTCAAGTCTTAAATCTAATTTGGATTTCAAGCAATCATGTGATGGTTCTTTTTGGCATAATCTCACCCATGATGGTTTGAAGGAGAGGACAAAAGACTATCTGCATATTCATAGATTTGATCCTAACTCAGCTGATTCGAATCACAGGTTCAAGGATCATCCTCATACTTTTGGATTTGTTCTCATCACATTTGATCTGAAGAGCAAGTACAAGCACATGCTTTTTGAGCATGATCCACTTCTTCCCAAGAAGAAGATACCTCCATAAATATGACCAAGTATCACACCTGCTTGAGTTTGGAGCATTTATTTTGTGTGTGCCTTATAGTCTATTTTGAAGGGGGTTATTTTTCCCATGAGGTTTTCCCCATTTCCTCAGTTTATTGACTGTTAGTATTATTCATTTGTATTGGGTGACCTTTGGTCTCAGTCACCAGGGCCCAGGATGGATTAAGGGGGGGTGTTAGAATATTCCTATACTCCATCCTAGTCCTACCAACATTTTCATCCTTTGCATTTTCAGTCTTGCATGCATTCTTGCATGCAGCATGCATTCTGCATGCATCCGCATGTTGTCCAATCATCAAGTTGACACCTCCAGCACCTAGTCCCTAGTCTTGCAGTGCTTGGGAGCTTATTTCCACTCAGATTGAGCCCTCCTAGCCAGTGATGCGTCCACATCTCACCATCCACTTGACAAAGGTGCCCTTCTCCACCTACCAATCTAGTTGTATTTAGTTAACTAAGTTCTCTCCTTGATTTTAGGCTTGAATCACTCTTAACTGACCTTACCACTCCGATGGACCTCCAATGTGACTAGACTACTCATTCTGACTCCAGTTAGCTCCTCATGCGCCCTCCACTGAGCCTCCTTAATTCAGTTAGTTCCAGTTACACTTAGTTACACCTACCACACTCATTTCGTCTCAGTTTGACTGATGGTTGACAGTTACCTGAGCATTGATGACTTCACTGATGATGAGATAGACTACTAGTTGTGCTCCGATGACACTCCAGTGATCTTTTGATCACTCCATGAAGGCTAATTCGAATTGCCACCTTGGCATTCGAATCCTAATGACTTGTACTACTTATTTGTCCATATTATGATTAATTAATTAGTGTGTGAAGTATTTTTGCTTCTATCCAAGTTCTACTATATTATTATTCTGTTGCTCATCTTACTGCATTGACCACTCTTAATATTATTCCTAAATTATTTCTTGTGAGGTATACATCATCTCTTAGATCTACTGTGAGTATTTTCACAAATATAACTACTACATAGTAACTAACCTTTGGTAAGAACTTTCAATTTCTTTTCTGCTTCCAACTAAGGCTTTAGAATTGCGGATAGATGTCGAAACATATTTATGTATCAAATAATAAAGGGTAAAATTGATTAATATAGATATACAATATTTGACAAAAAAATTTAAATCCTACTTATAGACAAAAAATTGCATAATAGAAATTAGAAAACCAAATTAACAGGTCTTATGAGAATATAACACCAAAAACTAGAGGTTCTCAGTAGTTACAGAAATTAATCTTCAAGAAAGGGACCGAGCCTGGAATCATTTTTAAGCTCACAATGGTTTTCCAAAATAGCTCGAGTCTATGTATACAGATGGTCCAAACAGATTTTTGCATCAAATAAGAAAGGGTAAAGTTGATTCGAACCCTGGCATTCCTATCCCTTCACCGACTAAATGCCTAGAAAGTTCCTCTGATCCATTGGTAAATGTTGTAGGAAAGAGCCCTGAGTGGAACATAAAACATTCCAAATGTCAATGCATACCATTCATTCACTTCAGAAACTGTAACACAAAATCAAAAACAGTTTCCTATCAAATCATTACACTCACCTTGCCACTCACGAATTAATCGTTACCCTGATCTCCATCCTCACCCAGCTGTTGATCTTGATAAGTAAATGTAGTAGGCAATATCCCTGAGTGGAACATAAAACATGCCAAACATGAATGCATAACCTTCGTTCAATCCAGAAACCATAACACAAAATCAAAAAATAGTTTTCTATCAAATCATTACACTCACCTTTCCACTCACAAATTAATCATTACCCTCATCCCGATCCTCACCGAGTTATTAATCTTGATCACTAAAGAAGGGAATTGGAGTTCATTTTTTCACATGGTTTTCTTCTTACTAGGTTTGCTCAAGTAGGGGACCCCACCTGGTGTGTTGATAGGTTCTCTTGAAGAGTTCGCCCAAGAAGGAAATTGACTTAGTTTGGTAGCAGATAGAGTTCAGCTTTTGGTAATAGATAGAGTTCGTTCAAGTAGGAAAACGACTTGGTTTGGTAACAAATTTTGGGGAAGATGAAAAAGGAGGAATTTTGAAAATTTGAAAATTTTGAATTAACTCCACATCATGTCCTATGCAAAATAAGTTAACCCCACATTGTTTATTGTGCAACCAGAAAATATTTTCGAGGAAAATAGGGGTTTGAATTTTTATGTGATTAGCGATGCTAATTAACTCTTAATTTAATTTTTAATGATTTCTTATTTAGGATACATTTTGGGGGTGGTAATTTATTATGTGTCTTGCTGAACAATAATAATTCATCATCAACCCTTCTTTCTCATTAGAGAATAAACATCACCCTTTGATAATGAATGATATTTTACCAAATCGAAAGTTACTTCACAATGATTACAGGTAGAATCCATCATCCCTTCCTACTTATAACACCAATACTACAAGGATACCCTTTTTTTGAACATGTCAACTTCCTCATGAAGTTGACCTTTAGGTAGCCTACAAGTTGTCATTTCTTCACTCCCAATATGGTGTGTCCTCTACACTCATAAATGCCATGGGTTGGATATTGTAGGTGACACTAACTGAGCCACTCATATAATAATACATGTACCCAATATCCATATACATACATAATTCCACCTTCCAAAAAAAATTAATTTTAATCAAGGCCTCTTAGTTATTCATCCATGGATAATGACCTAGTCATACATCGTGCACAAGCATAACATGTGACTACGCATTTATCCTTTACATTACTCGAATTCTTAAGGACATCATGTTAATTTTTTCAGCATCATAAACATTCTTGGTCAACCTTGAAATTAACACATGCTTACTTACTACCCACACTTCATATCTAGATTAATGGTTGTTAATATTGAAGTAATACTAGTACTGATTTGTGGTCGTTGTCTTGTTCTCAACCCATGGTGCTCTAATATTTCATAATCTTTTGCAAATAACTCCCACTCTTAATTGTTCAACAAATTTTCAATGCAAGGGAAAGAGGTATTTCTTTGTAATCATATCTTTGATGAGTCATTAATAGTCAACACATCACCTCGAATGATTATCTTTCTTCTTCACAATTATGACTGGAGCACATCATGGCAATACCTTGGGTTAGGTGTATCATTCATCCTTTGTTATTTCAACTCCACTCTCAATTTTTCCAACTCACAACCAACCGCTTTATAGAATAATAATAACAAGAGATTAAAATAATAAAAATAAAAATGATGTACTACGCATGTTTATTAATATCAAAATTTCCTTGATATTTCAAGAACAAAACAATAGCTAATAGCTCATAGTTTCTCAAGGGCTCATGAACATAGGTGTTCAATGTTTCTTACAAACTACTTGGGAGTCAACATAATGAATGGTTCTCCATTGATTGAATGTTTTCTGTTAAATGATTTCCAAAATATGACCCTTGTTTCATGCTTTGTAACAATCAAGAAACAAGGGTTCACTCAACTCATATCCTATAGCAGTGATGAACCTTGGTTTGAACCCTATTCACAACTTGTAATAGTAATAGTTATTGTGTAACAAATATAATATTAAATAACAATAATATATAATATAATATAAGTAAATATAATTAATAATTAATGAAAGGTCAAGAGACATATCTATTCACCTTTGTGGCCAATCAATGCCTACATAAGTAAACCGTCATGGACTTATTGTATCAAATCATTCATTCAATCAATTATTTTATCAATCAATATAAATTTGTAAAATATTTATGTTTATAACAGCTTCTTCTACTACATTGGTATCAAATCCAATTCGGGTTAATTTCGCATAACCCTGAAATCATTGTTCCCTACAACTCTAACAACGTTCGTACAAACCCATCCATCATTTCAACCATATAGTCTCCACATCATTTTTTTCTGTTCTGTACATACTCCACCACATTTATGCTGCCATCTCTAAATTCTGTACTCTACACATGTAAATTGTGTCCACTACAATTATGTATTGACCATGCCAATTCCCCTCTGTACTCATTAATTTCATGGAAATCTACACTCCATCGCACATTCTATATAGTATGCGCATCCTCTCATTAAAATTTGTGTATGTACATATCCGGCCATATTTTTTGTATAGTCACGTCCATACACCAAGCCATTCATACAAGTCAAAGAAATGCCTATATATATCCAAGCAATCAACAAATCGATTTGGTTCTAAAAAAATTGAAGAATAAGGAACATTTTAAAATGGGTGTTTATTATCACGAAGCAAAAACGGATAGTTATCATTACGAAGCCAATTACACCTCATTAATTATCGATAACATCGAGAAATGAAAAAAAGAGTAAGGAAACAAAATTGATATATTGATATCTAGGTAACAGGTATAAATTATTCACAAACAGAGTTAACAAGGAAGCCGAAGATTCTAAAGAACGTTAGTCATAGGAGATAAAAATAAAAAGCAAGGACAAAAACGATATCATTGTGGCATACAACTTAGATTTGAACTATGACAAAACACCATAAAAAGTATCAATATCATCAATTTCATGCACACTAGTCAATAATAGTGATGCGGATGTGTCACTAATGAGGTCAAAAAAATAAAACACAAGAAACAAAAAAATATATCCTTCTCATCTTAAAAAAACTAATGAGGTCAAGATCCCCAAAAAAAGGCACAACAAATGTCATTTTCAATTACAGTTAAGAAAAAAATGAAGAAAATTTATTTTAAATATGAAATTTGCTCATTCACACATTTTGTCGAACACTTTGAAAACTAGTGTTTTAACTTGAAATTCTGAAAGTAAAACCACAACTTCAAAATGTACTCAAAATACTGAAAATAAATTCAAGGAAGATGAACATATGTAATTTTGGTCAAAGACCAGGAAAAACCCCACTAACTTGGGGAAAACCCTAAGAAAAAAAAATTCATTAAAAAGAATTATGAAATGTCTTTACACAAAAATTTCCTTCATTCATAAATTGACAAATTAAACCTACTTATATTTTTCAGATTGCTTCCTCGAAATTCATTCCAATAGAACAATGCACAGCCCACTGTACAACCTTCCTCACATGTGTCAGTATCTGTTGTACAGACTATTCATTTACATCATTAAATGCTTCCTCAAAATTTGTGTTGAAATCATGCCAGAAATTCTGTTGTACAGTCCAGACTATCAGTAATTAGTTATGTACTTTCTGCATCGATTTCAGTGCCCACACATGATGAATGGACTCTAAAACTGTTGTCATGCGGACTGTTGTTCGAACTTCCTTGGAATCCATGCCTTCGTGCTCGCTGTCTTGGGAAATGTGCTACTAAAAATGTCTTGGGAAATGTGCCAAGTTTTCTTCGAAGCTTTCTTCTTCTTCTTCTTCTTCTTCTTCTTCTTCTTCTTCTCTTTTTCCTCTCTGATGGTGAGTGTTTTTCATTTATCCCTCTCACTTAATTTTATACTTTTATTTTCACTAACTAACACTAACTACCAAAGAAACTACCTAATCAATGGATAGGATTATATTAGGAGATTTATGGTTCACAATAGATGCAATTTTCTCAATAAAATAATAATTAATAAATACATCACTAAGTGACACACTTTTATAAAGTACAAAAATGTCTGTATTTATATAAACGTCACTTTATTACATAAATACACAAGGAAGAAAACTTTATGGTCCCCCTCTTAACACCCACATCAAAAACATGAGGGAGGACCTCTAGAGTTATTTTTTTCAACACTCCCTCATAATGAGGGAGGTCCTTTCGGCACCATCCAAATCTCTACCACTGACTCCTGACGCAACTCCCTCCTGCTTTGAAATGTCTCTTGGAGAGAAGTTCCCACCTCTGAAATAAAAATCTGACTCTTGAGATCATGTCTGAACCTCATTAACCTGCTCATCACCATCACGATTCACCTGTCTGGCTAAGTCTTCTACCAGTGCTTTGGATAGATTCACTCTCCTCCTCAGAATAAATGTAACTAACATGCCGATGAAATGAATCTCCTTTCCCATCCTCTAACTCTCACAACAATCCACCTATCCATGGACGTACAACATGTCCTCTCAATATGCATAACCTATCCCTGCGATCACTAAGCAAGATTGTGGTCTTGGTAGGATCATTTCTCTGATAAATGAAGATATGACCATCCCTGACCAACAACCCATAACCATCATCCTCAAAATATGACACTACGAGTTTACTAACTCTCATCCCAGGTACAAATAGAATCCCATGTATATCCAAGACCTCTCCAAGGTCTAATTGAAACCTGACTATTCCAACCCCTCGAATAGCTATCTATGGAATGCCAATATCTGTTTGAATGTAGTGTCCTAGTCCCAACTCTGTGATAATATGGAATGCATCATACAATCCAGTCATATGTCTAGTTGACCCACTGTCAACAATCTAGACATGATCAAATGCTGGGCTTCCTACACTAGATTCAATAGAGGATAGAGAAAATTCATGCTCAAACTCACCTGCAAACTCATTTATTTTAGTTGTTGTTGAATCTTTCTATGTCTTCCCTTTCTTCTTCTCTAAACTTTTTGTGGCATAGTGTCCTAACTGACCACACTGATAAAATATGATTTGAATCAAATATTTCTTCTTTGTGTTCTTTGATTTGGATGCAAGTGCCACATCCTTCTCAGCATCCTCACTAGTCTGACCAACCTAAGGCCCTTCCTAGACTTCCACCTAGGTAAATTCATCCCATAATATAGACCAACTAGAAATCTTTTCTCTACCCACAATACATTTCCCAAAGACCTCCCACTTCGTGGTGAAGACCTTCAGGGCTATCCTCACCAATTTGGAATCAGGGATAGTCTCTCCTACTACTGCCAACTCATCCTTGACTTGTGTAATATGATTCAAGTAGGAGGCTACACCCTCATCTTTGTTAATTTTGATACAGTGTAGCTTGTCTTTTAGGGCCATCTTACGATTCTCGTTCTTTGCTTTGAACAACTGGTTCAATGTGTCCCACATGTCTTTAGATATTTTCTTTTCTGCTAAATGTGGGATGAGATGGTCTTTAACCCAATCCAGTATGACTCTCTGGGCTCTGGCTTCAAGAGATTCATGCTCCTCAAGCTCATCTCTATTTGTTGGCTTAGTCATAACACTGTTTTAAAATCTCCAGACTCTCAATTCTTTTAACACAACAATGATCCTTACTTTCCATGGGATATAGTTGGATACTCCATCCAACCTACCCTCATACCTAATACTCATCATGGAAAATACTTCCAACCAAAACAAATACTTGAGAGTTAAACTCAACACTCTTCTGCACTTAAAAGAATAATTGCTTACTTTCTTCTTCAGTATGGCTCTAATACCATGAATAAAATTGACTTTAAATATGATTTTTTCTCATTCACACATTTTTTCAAACACTTTGAAAACTAGGGTTTTAACTTGAGATTCCGAAAGTAAAACCACAACTTCAAAATGTAATCCAATACTGAAAATAACTTCAAGCAAGATGAACACATGTAATTTTGGTCAAAGACCGGGAAAAACCCCACTAACTTGGGGAAAACCCTAAGAGAAAAAAACTTCATTAAAAAGAATTCTGAAACTTCATTACACAAGAATTTCCTTCACTCATAAACTGGCAAATTAACCCTACTTATATTTTTCAGGATGTTGCCTAGAAATTCATGCCCACATAATAGTGTACATCCTGATGGATGACCTTCCTCACATGTTCCAGTATCTGTTGTGCGGAATTTTCATTTACACCATTAAATGCTGCCACAAAATTCGTTCCCAACTCATGCCAAAAATTTTGTTGTACGGTCCATACTGTCGGTAATTAATTATGTACTTTTTGCATAGATTTCAGTGCCCACACGTGCTGTACGGACTATGAAAATGTTGTTGTATGGACTGTTGTTATAACTTCCTTGGAATCTGTGCCTTCTTGCTAGTTGTCTTGGGAAATGTGCTGCTGAAAATGTCTTGGGAAATGTGCCAAGTTTTCTTGGAAGCTTTCTTCTTCTTCTTCTCTTTTTCCTCTCTGATGGTGAGTGTTTTTCATTTGTCCATCACACTTCATTTTATACTTTTTTTTTCACTAACTAACCCTAAATACAAAAGAAACTACCTAATCAATGGCTAGGATTAGATTAGGATATCTATGGTTCACAATATATGCACTTTTCTCAATAAAATAATTAATAAATACATCACATAAGTGACCCACTTTTATAAAGTACAAAAATGTATTTATTTACATAAAATTCACTTTATTACATAAATACACAAGGAACAAAAAATTCTAGTCCCCCTCATCACACCCACACCAAAACATGAGGGAGGACCTCCAGAGTTCTCTTTTTCAACAAAAATTCTTAGTTTAATACATTGAAACTCATGGGAATCGTAAAAAATAAGAAAGTAACAATACTTGTATATTCGGGTAGTACTTATAACTGCATAGACATCAATGTCACTAAGGAATTAAATCTTTTCATATACCCTTCAAAGGATCTCACTATTAAGGTCGTTGATGGACATCAGGTCAAGAACAAGGGAGGATGTCATAAAATATCAGTTCAAATACAAGGACTAGAGCTACAATCAGGATTTTATGCACTACCGCTTGATGGGATAGATATGGTGCTAGATGCAGAGTGGTTAATGCAGTTGGGAACTTATACCACCAACCTTAAAGAACAATTTATGGAGTTTTATTGGAAATGACAACATTATAAATTATATGGTATTGAAGGGTATGGCTCTAAAAAGGGATGAATTGCCATTAATGACAAAAGTGCAAAAATCCCATACGAACACACAACAACATAAGGAAGGAAAATGTGTACCTTAGAGTCCTCTAAGTTTTACGTTAAACAACCAAGTCAAACAACTTCAAGGTATGATACATTTATTACAAAGGAGCCTTTCCAAGACTCCAATGAAGGATCAAGTCGAACTCCCAAAACTAAGCAAGCACAAGTATGAAGACGACGTGGGAGCATGCCCAACTAGAGAAAACCCAATTTATTATACTTTGAGGGCAAAGCATTCCTTAAGAGGGTGACAATGTAACAAATATAATATTAAATAATATAAGGAAATAAAAATTAAGTAAATATAATTATTAATTAAGGAAAGTTCAAGAGACATACCTATTCACCTTCGTGGCTAGTCAATGCGTATATAGGTAAACTTTCACGAAGGTATTGTATCAAATAATTCATTTAATCAATTATTTTATCAGTTAATATAAATTTGCAGAATATTTTTGCTTATATCATCTTCCACTACTACATATTGTTAAATCGATGTTGTATCTCATTTGAACAACTTGGAAATATAGTGCTCTATTTAATATTTAAATTTGTGCAATCACCTCATAATGGGTATTAGGAATACGATTGGGAGAAGTGATATTTTTTTTTTAAGGGTTATATAAGCCCATGTGTCTCTTTCTCATCCTTTCCATAAGCCTTCCCTTGTAAACCTTTTTTTTTTCCATCTCTCGTTCAATTTATTCCTCCATACATTTGTATTTGCTCAGCAAGTTTCTCTATGCTACTAGGGTTTCAAATGGAGGTTGAGAGCTAGAGGGTCGCTCATCCACGAGATTGTATAGGTGTAAAATTAAATTTTCACTTATTTCTTAAATGTGTTTGATCCTATACAGAAGAGACCCATGAAGTGAAGAGGGCCTTTAGGAACTAACGTCAAGAGTTCAAGTGCTCTCTTTGCTCAGTTCACTCTCACCATGTGAAAGTTCAAATAATTTTTCAAAGGTTGTGTGCATAAAAATGCATATGGGTCAATCAATATTATAGATAGAGAGAGGAATCTCCAGCTATGTTTGACTGTCATACACACTCCACCATTCGATGCTTGCGAGAGGGTGGCTGGGATGCAACCCTATGGGCCTCTATGACCATAGACTTCCTCACAACCTCATTACCAAGCTTACAGAGGATGGGTGAGATGACCATTACTCCTTGCCTCATGTCCTCCCCCGCATATTTTCTATCAGTGGATCTGGTTGGGATATCCTTATCTACTCCCCTCGTGACCTTTTTCTCATGCTAGATAGGTGGTTTGAGGGGTCATGTGAGGGGGATACCCTCTTTCCTCTGTGGTTGTTTTCATGAAGTCATTTCCCAAGAGAGAATCCAAGTATGGAAACATTTGTATCTTTTGTATGCAGGTGGGTTTAAGGGAGAGAATCTTTAAAAAATTTGAAGGTTTTGACCCCCTTTCTAATCCCTTGCGTATTCGAGCTTGCATAATACCCTATAGATATAGATACATCCCCAATATGAAGTTGGGATCTCTTTCTCTCAAATTATTTAGTTTTCTATGGCTTTCCATGAATCTTAGAATGCATTTCAACAATTTATGTCAATGAGATCCCACCTTAATTCTCCCTGTCCATTAACTTGTATCACTTGGTTCCTACGTGAGCTTGGGCGACTTGGCCTTGAATAAGGTTATATGTTTGTGTTTTGCTTGAGGGTGTATTTGGATTTAGTGTATGCATAGATATGTTTCCATTGAAAGAAATTTAAGGAATGGGTTTATGCACAAGAAAAAGGTATGCTTCTCAACACTTCTATCCTAGAGGCTATTGGCAACCCCTTTAATGTCTTGAGCAAGAAACCATTTCTTTAGGATCTCAACATGGAACCTATTTCCAATTGATATTGTATTATCTTCTTCCAATTTTTAGGGAACCTATCTAACCTACTTTCATAAATAAAGGATTTAATTCCAAATTTCTTTCTTTATTATTTTTTATTCAAACTTATGCTGTGAATGCCCTCATTCAAAGTTTAGATTTCACGTCCTGTACATGTCCTAGGTTAATAATTCTTGGCCTCCTTTGATTAATAAAAACTGTCCTTGGGGCTATTTTGATAGTTCCAACCGAGAAAATGGATTTCGAAGTGGATCAAGGTATGTACTTTTTATCATTGAATTTCATCATTTTGATGGAAAATCTTCACTTGGAACGGGATCAAATAATTATAGTGAACTCAAGGAACTCTTACTTGTATTAAAAGAAACACTAGAAAAAGGAATAAAAGATATAAATATCTATGGGGTTTTGATTTTGTTATTCAATGGATGCAAGGGATAACCAGGTACAAAAATATGCCATTTATAATTTAGCCTAGCATTTAATGGAAATTTCCAAGATGTTTCATAACATATCTTTCTCGCATGTTTATCATCAATTCAACACAAATCTATACAAGTTGTCCAATGAAGGCCTCTTGGAATATCTTCATCAAGTGATTGAAGAAGAATTCACAGATGAGGAAATGATCTCATCTACTACTTTCTCCATTTTTGAGGTCTAGCTCAGCTCATAGATGTAATTTCTATTTTGATTTGTAAACGGCTATTTGCTTATCTTGGCTATATACGATGGGAAAGGAAGTTAAATACTTCTTGTAGAATAGGGGATTGATGAAGGGTTACTTTTTTATGTTTTTTTCTTTTTGAAATTGAATTGTTGAGCTCAACTCACTATGAGCAGAACTTTGAAGAATGTATTTACTTTTTCCTTTGGAAATATAAATATTTTTTTTGGAATATATATATATATATATATTTATTAATTTTTTCCTACGGAAACGGTGCACGGGAAACCCACCAATACTTCCCCACATTTCATGGATGGTAAGGATGGTAAACCGTCGGCCATAAATAGCGGCTGGCCTAATCCCTTAGGACTCAAGGCTCGAACTCGTGACCTCCCCCCGTACCGAGAGAGTGTTCGCACGTCTTACAAATTGAGCTAACCCTTGAGGCTATATAAAAAATTATTTTTACAACGTAAAAACATTTCCATGTATATATAATTTTTCATATTTTTATTTATATACAATATTTTTTAACACTTTTAAAAAAGATATATGTATTAAATATTTCTAACTTTAATTTATTTTATATTTATATTTGGCTAATATATATAGAGTAATTTTAATTACTGATAAGATATTTAATTTTACATTGTTATAACATTTGATTGTGTTTATAATTTGTTAATAATTTTACTATATAGAAATTATTTTTTAGCATTTTTATAAGGTGTATGTATTAAACATCTTTAATTTTAATTCCTTTTATATTTATATTTGATTAACATGCAGTATTATTAAATTATTTTTTAGTATAGGTTGCAATGTTGTTATCAATAATAAACTAATATAGGTTTATTTAAAGGGGTATTCGAGGGTGCTGAATCTATTTATGGATTAAAAAACACAATTTAAAAATATAAAAAATTAAATTTTCCTAAAAGAAATTTACCGGATTCCAACCAAAACCACCGTAAAGTCGAAAATCGTACACTAAATAGACTTATCTTTATTTTAACTTTAAAACTTTTAAATACAAAGATAATTATTTCATTTACTCTCTCTATATTTATTAAACCTTAGATTAAGATTTATTTATACTATTTTTTTTTTTGAAAATATCATACATTCATATTCTATTAATAAATTAAAATAGTTAATTAATGGTTTTATAGTTTTTAGAAATAATTCAAAATATAGAAATACCTAAATTCATATTCTATAAATAAAATAAAACAATTAGGTAATGATTTTTTCAAATTTGTTTATTTAAAAATATATATAATTATAATTATAATTTTTTTTTAAATAATAATAAAATTTTAAACGGAAAAATATAAAATTTCAAACAATTTTATATTAATTTTTTTACAATTTCAATCAATTTTATATTCAATATTACATATACCATCCTACTGCTTTGTCTTAACCTTTAAAACCAACAAACAAACAAACATAACAATAATTATAATGATGAATATTCTCTTTTGATATCCATTCAACTATATCATAATTAAATAAATTTAAAAATCTAGAATTTATTAGAATTCAATTTTTTTTTTTTTCAAAGGAAAAAATCATACTTTTGTTATTCCAAGATGAATCAAAAAGTATATATCGATACTTCTGGATAGTCAACAGAAACTGTCTGATCCAAAAACACCAACAGATTTTCAGTTCAAGTCTTACATAACTGCTTTTACAATACCACAACAAAACCATAAACTAAGAAATCTTCGATGGTTCAAAAAGTTCCATCAAAACAAATCAGCCACAAGAAAATTAAAGTATATCTTCAAATATCGCATTAGTTCCAGTATCAAGGAGAAGAGTATCATGATATTCTTCCTAGTAGAGGAGCCCCATTTTGCCAAATAGAGCCAACTTGGAGAGTTTGTCAGCAGCAGAGTTTTGTTCTCTGAAAATATGTATGAATTCAATCACATGAAAAAGATTGATGAGTTTCCTTAATTTGTCGCACCAATGTGTAATGGAAATAACATTTAAGTTGTAAAGTCCCTGAGCCCATTTGATGGTAACCCTTGAGTCTCCAAGGAAAAGAAGATGGCTAATGCCAAAACATGTTGCCATGTTACATAATAAACAAAGAGAAAGAACTTCTACTTTCATATTGGATCCTCCTCCACAATGTAGTTTGAATGTAAATCTATGAGATAAATTTAAAAATAGAACTTCTCCAACTGCACAAAAGCCATCTTTGGCTGCTCCATCACAGAAACCAATGACTCCACATAAATGGTTTATAATCTTTGGTATTCTTGGATTTTTTTTTTTTTAATGAAATCTCTTCTGTACTAATCTCATTTATCATATACTTATTGTGTGAGAGTTTGCCCATTATTCCAAATTCCAATGAATGTTTTTATTAATGGAAACCATCATAAGTACATTTTTTTTCTTAGTATAAAAACATTGAGATTAATGTTGAATATGCACTAAATCAAAGTGGTTTCTCTAAGTGTGATATCAACAACCCATTACTTCAATGCTCGTTTATATTATTGGTTTATTTGGGACAATAAATTAACTAGGATTTTAGAATATTTAATTTATTTTTTTCTTCAAAGTGATTTGAATTTTGCTTCAATGCATGTGTTTTACGATTTTAAAGTTTGTTTAACATTTTCATAAGGTATTTTTGATGACTTTTCCACGGAATACATTTTATGCAATGTTATTTCCTTTTGTATGAGTTACAATTATTATTAGCATTATTTAGTATGGAGATATTAGCAATAGGAAATTGTAATATCAACCTAGTTTAGTTGTGTCAATTTAGTATGAATTTTTTTTTTAATTTCACATGAGTTATTAGTGTATCATTAATTTGTATTTTTATATTTTCTTATTGTATTGATTGAATATATGGATATGGATAAATCATTGAGAAATGCTACCTTTTAGTTATCCTAAACTAAATCAAAACAACTTTAACTTGTTGATGCATTTGGTATTCCTCAAATATCTAATCAACTATGTCACTTTGAAAATCAAGTTTATGATCAATGACTTGAATACCATGCATCTGGTAGTGTAGAACTTCTTCATAGGAATCGACGTCAAAGAATCCCAAAAAAGCATTCAAGTCAAAATGGAATCTACATATTTCCATGGGATTATACCATAAAAGATTGTAATGGTGTTCAAAGGATAAATGGTTCATGGTGTGTAAAATTTAAAAAGGAAACTCCATTCATAGCAAAAGATGGAAGTACGACTCTTCAAGTTAGTGGTCTTGATATCGATGCAAGATCAGAGGCTCATAAATTTGCTTTGAAACTTTTAGAGGGAGAAAGAAAACATAGTATTCTTCCAATTAATAAACATGTACAGCTAACGGTAGATGTTGAGAAGGAGAGAATTATATATGTAATTGAAAACATGTATTTTGTTGCAATACATAATTGAAATTTTGAAGCATATAAGTCAATCTATGACTTGATTAGGTATAAAACACTCCTCTCGTGTCCTCTAACAGATGAATACTCACCATATGCAAATAAAATGTTTGAAAATGAGTTCCTACAAGTTGTTAAGGAGGTATATCGAAAAAAGGTAAAAGATGAGATTTCGAACAACCCATTTTACAAAATTTCAGTTGATGAAAGAATTGATTGGGCTATGGTGCAACATTTGATAATTTATATCACATATTTGACAAATGAATGAAGAGGTTTATGTGTTACAAAATTCAAACACCTACTTGAAATTAGAGATGGAACATCACAATCTATGTATGATGCAATGACATCTCTCTTAGCAGAAGTGGACCTATCCTTGATAAAGTTAGTTGGATTTGGATGCGACGAGGCTTCAACGATGAGGGGAATTTGTGAAGGTTTATCTACTAAGCTTCACCGACATGGTCCTCATTTATTATATATCCACTCCATAGTTCATCGAGAAGCATTATCAGCAAATGATGCTATAAGATTTGCGCATATAGATCTAGGCACATAAACTAAAGAGATATACTGTGAAAATCAAATCGGAAATCAACTAACCATGTAACAAATGAGATATCATAAATCATTACACAAGAACTACAAGAATATAAAAAGAAAAGATTGATCTATTTAATTAACAACAATGAATGGAGGTGAACAAAGTATATAGAAATGCTATTCGAATTAGTTCATTAGGCTATTTGAATTGCTCATGTAGTTCTTGGAAACTAGTCAGGCTTAATTAGAGAAAAAACCCTTAGTTATCCATGCACACTGACTGAGACTGAGTTTAACTGACCCAAGACTCCCTGAACACTCGTTCTAATTGAGTGATGTGCAAGCAACTAACTATATGTGCATGCAAATCCCTAAATCACTCAACTGGGATGCTTAGTGTTTGTTAGGGCTAGTTAGGGTCAATTAGGACCTAGATTAATGGAACGCATCTAGTCCCCAATTAGTTCCAGGCTCACTAACTCCTAAAATCATGGAACAATTTCTCAAATTAGTGAATGCACCCCCATATCAAGGGTTGTGCCACTAATTCTCTAAATCCAAATCAGGGTTGACTTAAGTGGTAAATTTGGATGGAGTTTTTCCCACTAGAGTCATCAGGTCAAGGTCTAGGTGGCTAGGTAGAGGGTTATTTGCTCTAATGTATGCTTCCACTTATTTTCCAGACTTGCAAGCTATTGATAAGTTTGCAAACAAGGTTTATTCACATCTTGGGAAATTTGCAAAAATTCACAGACAATTAAAAGAGCTCATCGATTCATTTAAAATAACAAGGTTAGAAGTGCTACAAATTCATGACACTAGGTGGCTCTCTAGAGGAAAAGCCATGGAAAGACTTGTTAATCTCATGCTCTCTTTGTTAATAGATTTGGAGTTAGGAGACAAAAAAAGTTTGAGATGGCAGCAATATTTCAAGTGCTATGTTGCATCCATTTACTTGCAAATGTGCTTATTGAGTTAAATAAGTTGAACAAAAAGTTCCAATAAGATCACACTGACATTACATATATTGGAGTACTTTGGATGCTACTATTGGCTTTCTTTATAAGTGATTTTTAAGAGGCATATTTGGGATAGGTGCATTGCATATATCATCTTTTTTAAGTAAAAGACAATAATGAACTATTGAGTTTACATATTGCATAGGTATAGTACATGTATATGCATTGAGGTTTGAAATTTTGATTAAGTCACAAAGATCAGGCACACTAGAAGATTGCATTATGCTAGGAAAACATTTTGTAATGAAGGTGACTGGCTCTCTAAATGCAAGTTTCACAAATTTACCTATATTTAATGCAACTAAGTTTTTTAGTTCTCTTAATTATTATGAGGGTATGAATGATAGAGACTCTCATACAAGAAGATGGTTAACATGTCTATCGGGGTATTTTTTAAGGATTATAATATTATACTTAAGTATATAGTATTCTAGGTGATTATTTTGGATTGAAATATACATATATATAGGTAGGTAGGAGAATGTTAAATATGAAACATACAATTTACTACCGAAACTTGTAAATTTTGGCGAATAATATGATAAAAAACATATTTTATATAAACATTGACGATATTAGAGACTAAAAATGACCAAATAATGAATTTATTTTTTCAAAAAGGCCAAAAAAATAGTGAATTAGAGAAATTCTGCCCCTAAAAATTTCCCTAATGTCTGTGATAAATTTAGTGTTAGGGACTCACCTATTGAGGATAGTTTTAACTGTTTCAATGAAATGGATGATTTTATTTGTACTATTTATAGATCATACCCAAAAAATCATATGTTTGGAGCATGGGATCTATGTGGAGGTGAACATGAATGGTTTGAAATATTTCCCTATTCGATGCAACTATCACAAGCTATTCTTATTATTCCAGCTAGTAGGCTAGTATGTGAAAGAGCCTTCTCAAAATTAAGTCGAATAAAAATGATGATAGATCAAGGCTTTATTTAGAAACAATGGATATGTTAATGTTTCTCTCTCTTTGCATCTCATGCTCTAAAAGAGGTTGACTTGAACGCTATTTTGATGTATGGAAACATATGAAAGCTAGAAAGTCTCTTCCACTAGGAAAATAGATTCATATCTCTCACGATCTAAGATCTAGTAATTTTGTAGAATGTGAATGAATATAAGTTTTAATTTTTATTGTTATTACGCCTCCTTACAAAACATTTAGCTTAACCACTGCTCATTTATTTGGAAATTTGGTCACAAAAATATGGAGATTTGGTAGATAATTTTTGAAATTTTTTAACACTATGTACAAACCCAAATGTCACCTTCTTAAAATGACAAAAATAGTATTTTTGTACAAACCCAAATGTCACCTTCTTAAAGTGACAAATATAGTAATTGTGTAGTTATGTTGGTTTTAGGAAAAGAGTTGGGAATATATGTTTGTTTTCAAGACATAGTGTATTATTTCATTTGAAAACAAATATTGCAATTTAAAATGTTTGTTGTTATGTGAATATGCTTTTTCATGTTTCACTTGTTATAAACATTTTCTCCAACAAGCCTATCGTTACTATGTTTATTCTATAGGGTACATAGGATAAGGATAAGTTCCAATTGAAACATCTACTCACATAAATGTTTTATTTTTAATTTCTTTTTTAGTGTGGAAAAATTTATTAGATATTTTCCATGTATTCAAAAAATGTCTTATATTTAGAATTTATTGATTTATTTTCTAACTAAAATTTAATTGAAAATGTAATGATATTGTATTTAATACATTGTTTTTATATATGTATTTATATATTAGAGTTTGGGGTAGACTAGGACTTATGGTTTTCCTATATTACAGAGAATGTATACTATTTATATAAACAATTATAAAAAAAAAAGAATATAAAAAAAATTAATAAATGATGCATGAGTAATTGATAAACGATGCATAAATCTATAAATAACTAATAGATGATAACAAGGAGGTGAAATATAGATAACAGTTAATTACTATTAAACATTGATAACAAGTATCATATAACAATCACAATTTGAATCATTTTAAACAAAACCCAATTAATAAGCACTAAAACCAAGAATCTTCAAGCGGGGCCTCTCAATATTTTCTACGAGAGGCTGTGAATATTTTCTACCAATCTGTCCCTAACTGAGGCGCTTGCCTTCCTGCTCGAGAAGGCCTACTTGCGATGGAAGATCGATGGCGGTCAATCAAATAAAAGGCTTTGGACGCCATATATTGGATCTGTCTGCAACGATGTCTAAGGATATTCTCTACTTCAATTTTGTCTTTAATGTTACTTGCAAAGTGTACGGATTTTTGCATACTGTGGACGACATGAAGCATTATGGTGACATGATTTGAGAAGAAATTTTGTGGTACTCTGTTACCCAGAGAAAAAAGTATAGATTAGGTCGTTAAAAAAGTTATTAATGTTAGGCTGTGACCCTTGTTAGATATTAAATAGCTACAGTAAACAACAAATCACAGTCAACATTTCGGGCAGAAGATATGTTCATATGGATTCAATGCTTATGGTGGGTTGGCTTTTAAGTCAAAGTAAAAACGTGGGGCGCAATTTGGAATTGGAAAGATTGTTTTTATAATTGTTTATTTTGAATTTGGAAAGATTGTCAGAAAATCAATCTCAACATTACACTTACACTTGTTTCATCCTCCTGCAATCTAGGCAAAGCTTAGATACTAGTTCATCCCAAATTCTAAAATATAAACACCTATCCATATAAACAAATTTAGGAATGTAAATAAAAATAAAAATGAGCATGATATTTCTCCATTGCTTCAAGACCCTACAAACTCTCCTAACCACAGCGCTTAGGTATGCCATAGGATTTATATGGCATTTTTATAGATTAGTTATATAATAGTTCTTTGCATTATGAAGCATAGAAACAAAGCTTGTTGCAAGTAAAACATACCTACATAGTATCGAAGGGAAGAAATGCATCAATAGATGCAGAAGGCCAGTACATGGATAAGCAGAGAACTTAGAATATGGCAAATAAATTTAGGATAAGATGAATATAAACCAAAACCTATTCAGTTTCTTAAGGTAACAAGCCTTGGTGATATTGACGTGAACATCCGAAAACAAACATGACTTTTATTCATCCCGTGGCTAAGTGTTTTGGCTGTGCGATCAGATATCTACTGAAACTATCACTGATAAATGAGAATAGATCGTCAAATATTTTTTTTTTCATTTTTCTGATATAAATTATTGTGTGATAATTTTAACACAATTATATGATATTATTATATTGAAACTGACAGCGAGAATGCTAATAATAGTGCTCTAGAATTGATCTTGTTTTGCACATAGAAGAGGTTTTTTTGCACATAGCAAAGGTATGAGCATCCTGCATAGCTAAAAACAAGTTCAAGGAAAATTCCCATGTTGTTGCACGTGGTAATTAGTTTGTATTATGATTCATCTTCCCATTCCAGAGAAGATTTGAAATCCCACTGCATGCTTTTAAGCAACCACACTTAACAATGTATTTTATTTGGATACTGGCTGTGAAGATTCCTTAAGAAAAGCTATGGTGTCGACCATTGAATACATGAGGATAGGATTACTATCAAAAATGTTTTTAACTACCAACAATTATATTAATAATAATGTGTTTAGATAGGCTTATATCTAACACATTAATAATGTTTTTAAATGTAAAATGTGCCAAATATGTGGTTGCTAGTTACATGTTGGAGCATAGGCATAGCATCAAAACAATATATTATTAAATATCATTTATTAATATATATATTAAAATATTCATAATATAAAATTTATTCACATTATTTAGAAATTTATAATTAAAAGTCATAATAAATCATATACATATATGGCGGATAAAGGTAATGTCACATTTTTAATACTTTTTAATAACATTGGTTGACTATTGTATGTTTGACTATGTTTGAGAAAGTTAATCTCAGATAATCATAGTTGACTACGGTTTGACCATGGCTTATAAAAGTTGACTTTTTTACCACGGTTGACTAGAAGTTTAAACATACGTAGCCATGGTTGACAATTGTTTCCCCTTAGTTGACTTTAGTTAACCATGTTTGACTTTGGTTCACCATGGTTGACTTTCATGAACCATAGTTGACTATGGTTGACATTGGTTAGCTAAGGTTAAATATTTTTTACTATTATTTTACCATGATTAACTTTAGTGAACCAAATTTGACTTTGGTTAGCCATAATTGACTTTACTTTGACCATAGTTAAACCAAAAATAACTGAGCTCTTAAATCCTTGCACATCCTCAAAAATTCGGCCCAGCAGCCTCATCACACGACGAAGATGGTTCAAGGTTTTTCGATTTGCCAAGTGACATCAAACTCCTTTCCCACCAGTAGGTCCTTGAGCTATTTGATTCTAGATATTTAAAGACAGAAATGCATTAACGCACAAACGAGCATTCCAAATATATAGCAGTAACATATTTAATAAGTGCTAGATTTTGAATATTTTTAACCCGAAAAGTATAAATATTTCATCTTTTAGCATGAATGCAACTGTCTCCAAACTGAAAGTGCCATCCGCGGCCATGGCTCCCACTCACTGGTACCAGGTATGAATACAATACATAAGCTTGCATTCTTTTTTTATGGAATAATCTAAATATTAGCAATCATTAAAAAGGTGAACCCAAAAAATGCAACGCTAGAAAACATTCATCCACAGGTAATCATGTCAATCTAGTTGTGAAAATCAATATTGAAAACTCACCCTTGAGACTTTCAGTCCTCATAAATGACTCTCACGTTTCCTTCGACACCTCCAACGAAAGCTTTGAAGGGTTGTCTCACACCTCATCAATACGACGACCTTTAACAAAGATATATCTTCACATTGCTTAGACCGCAATTCTCATTAACAACAAATGCCGTGGACCTAAGGTGATACAACACGCTATTCAAAGTCGAGAGAACATTCAACAACTAGATAGTTGTTGTCCACTACTAAAATAAAATGACTTAGAGGCCATCACTTGATAGTTGTCCACTACACAATGCATAGCCGTTGACTCCTATGTCACCTAGTTGATACCTGTCAACTCCACACCCTGCCCTGGCAACTTTTTAATAATTACCGCCAATTGCACACAGCTGTCTGCAACGCCCGCTCGTGGAATCCACACAAATTTAACGACTCCACAATGGACAATAGATTTAACGACTCCACAATGGATGATAGATTTAATGACTCCCCAAAGGACCGTGTCTTTCCTTAATTCCTTAATCATTAGTTAACCATGAATTTTCCTAAAATTTCGGGATTTTGGAAATCAACCTCCATCAACGAAAAAGTAGGAAGAATAATTTCTATCTTCGTAAAAATCTATTTAAATGTATATGTTATGCGTTATGCTAGGTGAACATTTAAATTGTTTTATAAAATTAAAATATTATTAGTCATTTGTTTTTATATATCGATCTTAGAATTATTTTTATAATATCATTATATTTGTATACATTTAATTTTTAAAAAGTAAAATAATGTTACATTATACAATTGGATAAATTTAATATCTTAATAAATTATAATATTGTGATTAAAAAAACTATGATTTTTTATTTTTTATCTTCTCAAACTTGTATAATACATTGTATTTATGACGAGAGACTGTGTAGATATTTAAATATATAATACATTGTCTAGTGGGTTTTCAAGCCTCATTGAACAATAAGAGAATACGACTTTACCCCAATCAAGTTAATATTGCGATTGGTTGAAATTGCTTAATTCCACTCAACGATGATATTTGAAAGTATGACATAAAATAATTAAAAATAAATATTAATAAAATCTATTTGTTGCCTTGAAGGATTTTGTACTCTCCAAAACATGGTTGGAATTAGTCTTACTTTTAATGAGTATATGATTATGAGAGGAAGTAGGCGTTTTTGGTTGTTCTTAATTGCCAACAAACTGGAATTAGTCTTACTTTAACAAGTATTTTACTTTGTTCGAGGTTGTTTTTGGTTTTTCTTAATCCCCAAAACCAACAAGTGAGAGGAGAATAACGATGGTTTTATATGTTATATATATTATTAGTTTAAAATAAATTTAATTTCAATTTAGTAGAAGTAGAAGTGACATTTTTATATGAAATTAGTCACTTTATTACATATATGTTTTTAAAACTAGCATAGGGATCTATCAAGCACCGAGAGAGATCCAATTTCTTGAAGTGTAATATTTTTTTATTATTAAACTCAAGAATTTTGATTGCTTTGGTGTTTGGTAAATCCTGATTTAACATGGATTTTTAATTGCTTTTCATTACTTTACATTAACATCTGCCCCATACTAGATTGTAGAGCACCTCACTACTCTAGATACAATTAAATTAACTTTTAAAATCATTTTCAAAAGAAAATTTACTTGTGTTTAATCAAGTGCAATTTTGGAAGAACCATGTGAGAAATTAGTTATCTATTTCTCTTAATCACCCACTCGATGGCAATGCATTGGTTGTAAAAACCCACATGGCATGCTAATAAAATTAAATTGAATTTTAAATTTTTTTGAAGAGTATTGATTTTTTTTTTAAGAACATTGACTTTATTATTATCACTATTTTTAATTAATAGTTGTAAAAATTTATGTGAAATATTATATTTGTGTGTTAAAAATATTAGTTACAAATGTTGATTTATCAAAAGAATTATTGGTTTACTTTTGATTTTAGAAAATTATTATAATTCGAGATTTACAAGGGAAGGAAATATATTAAAGATTTTATGTCTATATTTTTTGTTTCAATATTAATCATGTAAATAGATCTAAGATGAGTTTTTGTATTGTTTGTGGTTCTTCATAATCAAATTAGGTTCAACCATAGTCAAACATGGCTAACCATGAACAAACCTACTTAATAATGATTGATCATGTTCATCTGTATTTAACAAAAGTGAACCATATTCAAGCATGGTTCAAAAAAGTAAAATACTAATAACTAAAGTCAATCATATCACAAAATTCAACTATGGGTAGCTAAAGTCAACCATGGTTAACCAAATTTGACCATGGTTCATTAAATTCAACTATGGTAAAACAATATTTAACCATGGTAAACTATGGTCAATCTTATTCAACCATTATTTGTCACCCACTATCAACCGTGGTTAATGATGGTCAAACATGGTCAACCTTAGCTAACTATAATCAACCATTGTTCACTAAGGTGAATCGTAGTTAACCAGAGTCATTTAACCATCATTTTTCACCCATCGTTAACCATGGTCAATGATGGTCAAACATGGTCAATTATCTAACCATAATAATCTATTGTTCTCTAAAGTCAACCATTATTAACCAAAGTCGACCATAGTCACTAATGGTTAACTAAAATTTACTATTACCAAACAATAGTCATGTTCATTGTTAACTATGCTCAAGCATTATTAACCATCATTTGATTCCCATCGTGACCTATTGTCAATAATGGTCAAATATGGTTAAACTTAGCTAGCTAATGCCAACCATATTCAACCATGGTAAAGTTAACTATTCTTACCTAAATTGACCATGGTTAACCAAAGTCAACAAAAATCAACTCAAACATTATTAACCATCATTTGATGCCCATTATGAACTATTATTAATGATGGTCAAACATGGTTAACCATAGTTAATTAATGTCAGCCATATTCCACCATGGTAAATTCAACTATGCTTAACTAAATTAACCATCGTTAACCAAATTCAACCATGGTCAAACAATATTTAACTAGGTAAACTAACTAATGTCAACCATAGCGAACCAAAGTCATCCATAGTGCATTAAAGACAACCATGGTCAAATAAAATTCAACCATGCTAAATGATGGTCAAATAAAATTCAAGCATGGTAAACAATGGTCAAACTTATTCAACTATCATCTCTCACACATCATCTATAATAATCAATGATGGTTAAACATGGTCAAGCATAGTCAAGCATTTTTAAACTATGGTGAAACATAATCAAACATGGTTAACCTCTGTCAATGATGATTGACCATGGTGAACCTTACCTAACAAAAGTCAACCATATTCAAGCATAGTTCACAAAATTCATTTTTTTCAAGAGACTATGGTAGAAGGTACCAAATACAGACATTTTTTCACCAAACTGAGGCCTGATTGGGAATTTTGTTCGATAGATGGTGAGGGGTTGTCAGGTGGTCTTCTCTCGGCTTGGGATCTTTAGAAATGTCATATGACCTGTTATTAGGTCTTAGTTGGGATCTTGTCATGTGGGAAGGCGATTGGTTTCAAGAAAGAAGTAAATTTGTTGAATTTTTATGGTCCATATCAAGATCGTAGGATTTCTTGGGATGCATTCATGGGGGATGACATCCTTAGTATTCAAAATTTAATACTAGCAAGAGATCTCAACTTTACAATGAATGCTATGGAAGTTTGGGATCAACGGTCAAGACTGGATCGCTTGGGAAATCACTTCACATAAGCTTTTTCCTTATATGGTCTAATTGATATTGAACCTAATCACTATGACTTTGACATGGCAAAATGGTAGGAGTGGTGAAATGGGAATTGTTGAACGATTGGATCGTTTCCTGGTGATGGAGTCATTAACGGAATCCTTTTACAAGTATAGATCATGGGTTGATACTTCTAAAATTTCTGATCATTCCCCTATTCTTCTTCAATTTGACATAGAAGGAAGCAAGATTAGTTATCCATTCAAATTCAACCATGGATGGTTAAAGGAGCATGTTTTTGTTGACATGATTCGCGATCAATGACAATAGATGGATGTTGGTGCGTAACATTCTGCTATGAATAGGTTGGTCCAGAAACTCAAATTGTTGAAAGGCATGGTCTCTAAATTGGAACATGATGGGAAAGAATCCATGAAGGAAGATTTAATCAAGATTGAAAGTGACCTCGAGATCCTAACTAGCTCAAATCCCTCTTTTGTCTAAGGATCAGATGGCTATGATAGATATTGAACAAAATAAATTAAAATTGCTTCCCATCGAGGAAGAATCATGGTGATTAAAGAGCAAAGCCATTTGGATCTCGTTGGGGGACTTGAATACAAATTTTTTCCATAAGTTTACAGAGAATAAGAGGAACCAAAACTCTATCTGGGAACTCAAGAATGGGTAAGGGAATCTAATATCCGATCAGAATGACCTACAAAAGGATGCTATTTCATATTTTAATTAATTATACAAGGGTCTGAAGCAATCCTCTTTGCTAGAACAACTTAATATTATAAAAGAGTATCCTCGTTTTCTCAATGAGGAGGAAGGGAACAAGGTATGGGATCCAATTTCCCTTGATGAGGTAAAGAATGTTATACATGGATTTGCGAGATATAAGAGCCTTGGGCTTGATGGATGGATGATGAAGCTATTTCTTGAAGTCTTTGATATCATGGGTCAAGATATTCTGGATGCAATGGAGGAGTCCAGGTTATTGGGGAAAGTCAATTGTGCAATGAATTCCACTTCCATTGCTCTTATTCTGAAAAGACCAGATCCCACTGATTTCAAATATTTCAGGCTTATATCGATGTGTAATATGGTATATAATATAATAACAAAAATGATTGCACAAAGGATCAAGCCAATCTTGTCCAAGCATATTTCTATGGAACAATTTAGTTTTTTGGACAATCGTCAGATTCGTGATGCTATAAGGGTTTCACAGAAGGATTTCCATTCTATTAAGTCGAAGAATATGAAGTCCTTAATATTACAACTAAAATTGGTCAAATCTTATGACAGGGTGGATTGGACCTTTTAAAGACTTTTTTTTATTCAAATAGGTCTCCCTTGGGAAGTAACTAGGTGGGTGGCGGCCTGTGTTTCCTCAGTGAGTTTTGTTATACTAATAAATAGGACTCCTACAGAGTTATTCCAAGGCTCGAAAGAGATTCAAAAAGGGTCCCATGTATCCCCTCTTCCATTTTAACTTGTTGTTGAAGGACTGTGTAGGATTCTAATCAGAATTAATAATTACGGATTCTTGAAGGGTGTTAAATTTACCCCACGGTCTTTGATTACTCATCTACTATTTGTCGATGATGTAATGTTGTTTGGTGTGTGTTCTATTGGGGAATTATTGATTACTAAGAATATCTTGGATATTTTTTGTAAATCTACATGTATGATCATTAGTGATTCAAAGTCTTCCTTCTTAGAACATGGCTTCGAGGAGGATGTTATTCAACAGGTTGCACAAATAATGCCCTATAGGTTTTCTTCCCTAGAATCAGATACCAAATACCTAGGCTACTTCATCAAACCGAACAATTACTCAACAAGTGATAGGAAGTGGTTGTTAAAGAAATTTGATAGTAGAACACATCATTGGTATTGGCAATGGTTGTCTCTTGGGGTCCATGTCACTTTAGAAAAATCGGTTCTAGAATTTTTTTTTGTTTATTGGTTATCTCTCTACAAAATCCCCAAACCCATCCTTTCCTCTATTAGAAGGAATACATTTAATTTTATATGGAATGGATATTGGGATAAGCACAGATACCATGTCATCAATTGATAGAAAATTGCCCCTCCAAAGAGTCTAGGTGGCTGGGTATTGAAAAATATTTTTGACTTTGTTAAAGCCATATCGGTGAAGAGATTATGGTGAACTATGTTTGTTGATAGCATGTGAAGAAGGGTCCTCATGGAGAAATATATGACAAACCTATCAACTTTGCAGTGGATTAGACTCAAGGAAAAACTTGTGAAAGGGGTATCAAAAATATGGAATGGCTTGGTTAGTTCCTTCCAGGTTATGGAAGAATGGTTAGTGTGGCTACCTGGGAATGGAATATCTATCCAGTTTGGGGAGGATCCAATTATTAATAACTGGGATGTATTTTTTTTTCCTCTGAACCGATTTCCCTCTTAAGAGAAAATGGATTTTACACATTGAATCAGTGGGAAATTCCTGGCTCAGGAAGGATGAATCATCATGAATGGATCTGTGTAACATCCCTCCTTTAGACCCTATTATTTTGTAAATACAATTATTTATTGTACTTGTTTACTGGTGAGGATCTCAAGGCCAAGGCCCCACCAATAAACCTTGTAGCTATGTGGTTAATTTCTAAATCATAAATTGTAAACCTAGGAGAATGAGGACAATGTCGCAACTAAACGTTGAGTAACTGAATTCACTAGGGGAGGGAGGTGGACTGGCTAGGAAGCTAGTAAGGTCTAAGATGTAGATGATGGATGACATCTTGGTGTTAGAGCACACTTAAGAACAAAGTAACAATTTACTTGGTCTTAGATGTCGTCTTAAAATTTTAGCGAAGTAATTAACTGATACAAGCTAGAAGTAAAATCATGATACTAACTCAATAACATAAGAATAATTATCACTTAGATAATACTAAGTGAGATCAAGAAGTATTATTAATGAACTCATCTAGGCATTAACACCTAAAAATTACCCTAAATAAACCTTTAAGAAGATTTATTCCTTAAATAATATTTTGTTACAAGGTTAACATTTATATTAAAGGTGCCTTGTTATAAGAGAATATCTATCAAAATTTATATATATCTTCCTCAAAGAAGATTATATTTCGAGGTTAGTATATCGCTGTCATATGTATTTTATACAAGTGATTACCTTTAACAAATTAATATACCTTAAAAGGGAATATTATATATATATATATATATAAGGATATACGCCTTCAAGGGAGTATACAAAGATTTAAATGTAGTCACTCTCCCATAGAAAAACCTAAAGCGAGGAGGCTAACTCCTGGCATTTAATAAGTGGTTAATCGAAAAAGAATCCAAGGAGAGTCGGGCCACCTTAATCTCGATAGTTTCACGGTGACAGTTGTGAACTTGTCCCCTTCCATTAGAAGAGAGTGGAGTTTCAAAGAGATGGGGATGTCAAGTTTTTTTATCTCATTTTTCCGGTTACTGATGTGTTTATGTTATGGAAAGGAAGGCTCAGAGCCGATCCCAAGAATAAATGACATCCACTGATCGGTTTTAGATTTAAACGGCCTCCTTCCTTGATAGATGCATTTTTGCAAGTTGTATTCCTTGATCGCTTCGAGCGATCTGTCTGAAGTTCGTAGGATAGAGTCCTTGCTTAAATCGCCGGAAGTGATATGCCGTAAGTTGTTTAGTAGAAAATTTGGTAAACTCCTGTAAGAAATATGTTTAAATGGTACATCTAAGTTGAGATGGTATGAATCAAGTAGCCGGAACAAAACCGAAGTAGGCAATCTCTGCGTGATCTCCCATCGCATCATTTCACCAAGATATCTGTATCGGTTGACAGATTTTTATGCCTATTGCATCAGCGTTACCATCCACACAAACTCTGGTTTTGAAAGCTTTATTATTGGTCGTTGCGCCCTCGTAGCTGCATCTCCACATTACCTAACTTGTTTTGGCATCTGAAAAATTGATTGCCATACAATAATAGTAGTGGTTATGGTTCCGCATAGGCTGGGCGATTTTCTCCGTAATCGACCCCAGCAATGTTGTTTTTAGCTGAATGCCTTGCTATCAGCATAGCTGTTGTTTTCAGTTTTATTGTTGTATGTATTTATGTATATATATATACCCTGTATTCATTTTCGATTAGCAATCCTTACAACAGGAGGTTCCATGGGGTTAATTGTTGCAATTCTAATGTTTGGTTAACTCCGTGGTGATTGCGTTTAATTTAACCCTGAAATAATGTGAATATCTGAATGAGCTTTCTTAGATAATAGCATTTTACTTTTAATAATAGAGACTTGTGATGATAGTTCTCTGCACACAATACAAACAGTGTTTGTAGTCATGGTGTCTTCTTGTATGGAACAGGGTCTTGGTTTAAAGTATTTTGAGTTTATTTAGGAAATATTCGACCGATCTATCGTGTTGTATCTATCTCTGACAAAGTGCTTGTTTGATGTTTCTACAATGTAACATCTATGTTACATCTTTTATAATAAAATAAGTGATAATAAAATAAGTGATGACCTGTCTTTGGGGACGTAACCTAGTTGGGGTGAACCACCTATATCTTTGTCTCGATCTTATGTGTGTTTAAAATTGGCATTGTTGTTTTGTCAATATATATGTTGTGTCAATTACTTTTGCGATGAATCATTTCTATTCATATAGTTCATATAGTTTCCATTTATTTATATCATCTTCAACTTTCACGATAGAGATATTAGTACGTAATTGCAAACTAATGTGTTAGATGAGCTTATGGTAGTGAAATACTATCATATTGTATTGTTTCCATGTATATAATGGCCCCAAGTAAGTTGGGATAATTCTTATCTAAATCATGGTAAGAGAATTTATGTTGCATATGGATGGAATGTTTATTGACTAAATCTTTGCATATTTAAGTAAGATTTTGTAGGATTAAATAAATAAATATTTATGCATGTTTAAGATCTATTCTATGATTTATTAATAGTTATTTGGTTGATGCAAGGATGGTGGATCTTGGTTACTTATGAACTTTATTATATGTTATGGAGGTTCTTAATAACATTGAATTCCTATATGAGAACCTATGTCATGTTAAAGCATGACTTGTAAAAGTAGATATTCTTCTTAACATTAGAGTACCACCAAAGGAAGGTATGGTATCTATGAATTAAATAAGTGAATCCTTTGGAGTTAGGTAAGCTTGATTTGAAGAGTTTTTTGAAATATTCACTAAATACTAACTCTTGCAGTGGTTTACATAACTCGAACTTTTGGGGATGTTACATATGGTATCAGAGCCGCATGTTACAAACACTCGGGTCTATTTGGGCTTAGCCAGAGGAATAAATTATATATTGGTTGAACTAGCAAGGGAACTCCATCTATAAAGACGGAGCAAAAGAATTCATTCCAAGGATCGACAAGAGGTAATTGACAAGACGCCTTCAAATTGTAAGTAAGTTTGTCCCATTATTGGAGCACTATGATAACAAAAACACTTTCTATATGTGGGCATTGTATATAGGTTCTGTATTTGAATGATCTTCTATTGATAAATATTAGACGATGAATATCTTCTCGTACCCCACAATTAATTTCATTGGATGACAAGGAAGTACTCTTTAGAATGATTAAAATAGTCAGACTATTGGAAATAAGACTACATGAAATAAGTTCCTGTAAGGTGGAGTAAAAGAGTATAATGAAAGTCATCCTAGTTGTGAAAGGTAAAGTTCATATGCTAAGGAATTAACTTTAATTAAATTCCATGGACATTATAATGTTATAACATTGGCTATGTTAGGAAATTGCCTTCTTTTATATATAATACAGACAATAGGTAAATACTTGTTCAACATTCTGATAGTTAAGAAGAAGTATCTCACTTATGTAAGCTTAGATGTCCTTTTTGTGTGATGTAAACGTATATTGTGTTTGCACTTGAGTGGTTTACCTTATGAAAAATGTACATGCATATTAAGTTGAAGTGATGCCTTATAGGTTTTATTGTATGTTGAATATTCAAAGGAGCGAAGCATAATCATAATAATAGTATATTACCTTATGAAAATGAAAGTATCAGTTAATGAAGTCAAGTCATATCTATATCGAAGGATATTCATCATAAGTGCTCGATTGATACAATATCATATCATGAAAAAATAGAAATGGTGATCATAGAAATACATGCATGGTAGCATTTATAAGTTGAGTTATTAGTATCGTAGGGATATGTTTGTTGTGTCTTATCAAGATATGTATGTATATTTTAAAGGGTCGAAAGTACCTTGAAAGTTGATGTATTATGATGAATTGTGAAATAGTGTAAGGTAAAATTAGATCATTATATGGAGGGCTGTGAAATTGTTATGAATTGCCTTGTTATTTTATTATAAGCTTTAGGATGATATTTCGTTGAAACTAATTGTATTAAGGGCTTGTATTTATGGGAATTATATTAATATTAATGGGATCATTCTCAAAAGATAAATGATGATCCTTACTAGAAAAAGAAATGCATATATTATGTTAAGGGAGTAACTCCTTGAACAACGATATATTTTGGCCAATCTCATTTGCATACTTGATGTTTCCTAATTGAAAATAATTTGTGGAATACTATATGAGTGATAAACTTGTTAAAATGTTTCCTAGGTGCCAAATTGGACAAGTTAACTACTAGAAGGGAATTAAATTCCTCTCATAGAAGTAGATTGTTAAAGTTATTACATGGTAAGGGGCTTTAGACATTACTTATAAATCAATGAGAAATGCTATATTCCATTTTATTTGTATATAGACATGAAATTTTTTTATGAGACATGTTATTTCATTAACCAATAAAGGTTGCGGATTTAAAATTGTAAACATAGGAATATTCATGTATCTTGTCGACATACTAAATTAAAAGTGGGGTTATGAATTACACTGAGCGACAATAGATATTGTCTAGAATTTTTCAGATATATATAGAGAATTGTATTTATACATAAATTGCCTTACAATAGCCTTGTAAATCTATGAGAAGGTAAAGTGTAAACTTCAAACGACAAATTAGACGGACATTGGAATTATCGTAAAGAGTTAAGTTATTAATGAATGCTATATGCTAACATCGCAAATCTTATGTCGTAAGGTATATTATCGAAATTAATGAGAATGTTAATATTGTATGGATGTTGTAAGTGAATGATGATTTCCTTACTATTATGTTAGGAGAATATTTTCTCATGAAATGCGTTTTGTGTTATATAAAAAGTACTAAGAAGTGAATTCGGCAGATGGTCACATTCTGGGGAACTTGTGGAAAGACAAGGACACGATATAGTATACATGGTAAGCATATGGTAAGATCAAGGACTCATGAAAGGATATGATAAAAGTAGGAGTTCGAGCTGATGAGTAAATAGATGAACCTATTTGATGTTAATATTATGTTGCTATTCTGTTGCATGTTGGGGTTAACCAAAACTACAAGAAATAATAAATTATTGTTATTTACTGGACTCAAACGACAAGGTTTGAGGGGAAAAGAATATTTCGAGACTCAAATGAGAAGACTTGAGGTGGAAAAAATTGACCCAACTCTGCTTTGCTAAAGCAACTTTTCTTGGACTCAAGCAGGAGGCTAGGTGGAAAATAAATTTCTAGACTCAAGCAAGAAGGCTTGAGGGGAATTATGAAAGCATTTTGTGGTATCAATCGCAAATACCTAGGCACAAAGATTGACATCTGGAGACAGGACACTGTTTGATGTCTTGAGGAGGAAATTTTTTTGACTAGCAATAAAAAATGAGAGTAACCTCAAAAGTGTAGCCCGTAAGTCCACAGGAATTGATGACAGAATTCGAGGAAGAATTATGTGTTGAGCAGAGGGTTGTTGAAGTTCCAAAATCATGGGAGAGTTTGATGATCAACAAAGTGTTGTTGAAACATTTGTTTTATGATATAACAAATATTAATGATTTGTCTTGTAAACTAGACTATTGGATATATTTATATGTGAATGTTATGAATGCTTGAGTAAGCAAAAATTTCCTTAAGGATGAGGATGAATGATAAATGTTAAAACGTTTACTGTTTGAATTTTGTGAGGTGTAATTATGTTATACTGAAGAATGTCGAAAGATCTTGTCTGTACAATGTGCAGGTTGTGAAATTAGTATGAACCATAACGACCTGTAAAAATCGTGAAGGTTCGAAGATGATCAATAATACCAAAGAGAAGGCGACAGAAGAGAAGACGAATTGCTGAGAAGTATGATCATCGAGGACGGTGTTATTCTTAAGTGGAGGAGGATGTAACATCCCTCCTTTAGACCCTAATTATTTTGTAAATACAATTATTTATTGTACTTGTTTACTGGTGAGGAGCTCAAGGCCAATGCCCTACTAGTAAACCTTGTAGCTATGTGGTTAATTTCTAAATCGTAAATTGTAAACCTAGGAGAATAAGGACAATGTCGCAACTAAACGTTGAGAAACTGAATTCACTAGGGGAGGGAGGTGGACTGGCTAGGAAGCCAATAAGGTCTAAGATGTAGATGATGGATGACATCTTGGTGTCAGAGCACACTTAAGAACAAAGTAAAAATTTACTTGGTCTTAGATGTCGTCTTAAAATTTTAGCGAAGTGATTAACTAATACAAGCTAGAAGTAAAATCATAACACTGACTCAATAACGTAAGAATACTTATCACTTAGATAATACTAAGTGAGATCAAGAAGTATTATTAATGAACTCATCTCGACATTAACACCTAAGAATTACCCTAAATAAACCTTTAAGATTAAAGAATATTTTGTTACAAGGTTAACATTTATATTAAAGGTGCCTTGATATAAGAGAATATCTATCAAAATTTATATATATCTTCCTTAAAGAAGATTATATTTCGAGGTTAGTATATCGTTGTCATATCTATTTTATACAAGTGATTACCTTTAACGAATTAATATACCTTAAAAGGGAATATTATCTATATATATATATATATATATATATATATATAAATGGATATATGCCTTCAAGGGAGTATACAAAGATTTAAATGTAGTTACTCTCCCATAGAAAAACCTAAAGCGAGTAGTCTAACTCGTGGCATTTAATAAGTGGTTAATCGGCAAAGAATCCAAGGAGAGTCGGGCCACCTTGTTCTCGATAGTTTCATGGGGACAGTTGTGAACTTGTCCCCTTCCATTAGAAGAGAGTGGAGTTTCAAAGAGATGGGGAAGTTAAGTTTCTCCAAAAGGAAGGAGACAAAAGCTCAGCAGCCTTGATCTCCGGGGAGATGTCCCAACCTTTCTGCTAGTGGAGTAACGCCTTCCACTTTGTTGAAACGTCGAGCTCACACTTTTTAGGCGGGGGTTTTCTTTTTTATATATTATAAATAGGGGGAGTTTATGCCCTGAAAGGGGGGAGTCTGCGATGGGGAAGATGATGCTTCTTCCATGAAAGGAGCAGGAGATTGGAGAGATCAGTGGAAGACTGAACTCGGCGTTAGTAAGGGAAGAGACCATTGTAGCTCTGCAATGGGAGAAAGTTCTGTAAGCCATCGCTGCCATGGGGCAAGCGATATCTGAATCTTATCCCAATTTTCTGGTTACTGATGTGTTTATGTTATGGAAACGAAGGCTCAGAGCCGATCCCAAGACTAATTGACATTCACTGATCGGTTTTAGATTTAAATGATCTCCTTCCTTGATAGATGCATTTTTGCAAGTTATATTCCTTGATTGGTTCGAGCGATCTCTCTGAAGTTCGTAGGATAGAGTCCTTGCTTAAATCGCTGGAAGGGATATGCCCTAAGTTGTTTAGTAGAAACTTTGGTAAACTCCTATAAGAAAAATGTTTAAATGGTACATCTAGGTTGAGCTGGTATGAATCAAGTAGCTGGAACAAAACCGAAGTAGGAAACCTCTGCGTGATCTCCCATTACATCATTTCACCAAGATCTCTTTATCGGTTGACAAATTTTTACGCCTGCTGCACCAGCGTTACCATCCACACAAACTCTGCTTTTGAAAGCTTTATTATTGGTCCTTGCGTCCTCGTAGCTGCATCTCCACATTACCTAAGTTGTTTTGGAATCTGAAAAATGGTTTGCCATACAATAATAGTAGTGGTTATGGTTCCGCATAGGCTGGGCTATTTTCTCCGTAATCGACCCCAGCAATGTTGTTTTCAGCTGAACGCCTTTCTATCAGCATAGCTGTTGTTTTTAGTTTTATTGTTGTATGTATTTATGTATATATATACCCTGTATTCATTTTCGATTAACAATCCTTACAACAGGAGGTTCTGTGGGGTTAATTGTTGCAAGTATAATGTTTGGTTAACTCCGTGGTGATTGCGTTTAATTTAACCTTGAATTGATTTGAATATATGAATGAGCTTTCTTGGATAATAGCATTTTACTTTTAATAAAAGAGACTTGTGATGATAGTTCTCTGCACACAATACAAACAATGTTTGTAGCGATGGTGTCTTCCCAAATGCAGTAGGGTATTGGTTTAAAGTATTTTCAGTTTATTTAGGAAATATTCAACCGATATATCGAGTTGTAGTATCTCTGACGGAGAGCTTGTTTGATGTTTCTACAATGTAACATCTTTTATAATAAAAGAAGTGTTGACCTGTCTTTGTAGATGTAGCCCAGTTAGGTGAACCACCTACATCTTTGTGTCGATCTTATGTGTTTTTAAAATTGGCATTGTTGTTTTGTCAATATATATGTTGTGTCAATTACTTTTGTGGTGAATCATTTCTATTCATATAGTTCATATGGTTGCCATTTAGTTATATCATCTTCAACTTTCTAGATAGAGATATTAGTACTTAATTGCAAACTAATGTGTTAGACGAAGTTATGGTAGTGAACTACTATCATAATGTATTGTTGCCATGTATATAATTGCCCCAAGTAAGCTGGGATAATTCTTATCTAAATCATGGTAAGAGAATTTATGTTGCATATGGATGGAATGTTTATTGACTAAATCTTTGGATATTTAAGTAAGATTTTGTAGGATTAAATAAATAAATATTTATGCATGTTTAAGATCTCTTCCGTGATTAACTAATAGTTATTTGGTTGATGCAAGGATGGTGGATCTTGGTTACTTATGAACTTCATTATAGGTTATGCAGGTTCTTAATGACATTGAATTCCTATGTGAGAACCTGTCTCATGTTAAAGCACGACTTGTAAAAGTAGATATTCTTCTTAACCTTAGAGTACCACGAAGGAAGGTATGGTATCTATGAATTTAATAAGTGAAGTCTTTGGAGTTAGGTAAGCTTGATTTGAATATTTTTTTGAAATATTCACTAATAACTAACTCTTGCAGTGGATTACATAACTCCCAACTTTTGGGGATGTTACAATCTGGGCTCATCACTTGGGAATTTGTGGGGGTCTTGAAGTGGAATGGTCTCAATACATCCTTGGTCTGCAGAGAGGGAATATTCAAATTTCCATGAAGGAAGATGTCCTTCGATGGTCAAGGACTGTGGAATTAGGTTCTATCACTACAAAACTGGCATATGATTATTTGTTTTGGATACTGTTGTTATAACTCAAATTTCCACACCATGTGTAAGTGAGGGAGGGTCTGCATGTTTTATCACCATGGAAAACATGATGTTTGTGCATCATAGGAGTTTTAGACCCTTTGTCATTAGGTTGGTCCCTTCCCTAGTCACACTTAGAAGCAAATCCAACAACTTAGGAGTCAAAAACTACCTCACCTACCCCACTTTTTGGCCTCCTAATGATATTTCCGTGCCCTGACAGTTCATCAAGGAGATACATTTCCATATTTTTGTTCTTTGCTCAGTTATGGGGGTGTGGAAATTACAACATTTTCGCATTTTTCTTAGTTATAGGGGTGCGGAAATATCAGTTTAGGCTTATCTCTTTGATTTTGGATCTGGGATCTCATGGAGATTTTCATGGGATGAGGTCCCCCTTCAAATATCATCTCACATTCCCTCCTTGGCATGGTCTAGATCCTTGATCCACATATCCCTCACTTAGATCCATGATCCTCTCGAAGTGGTTGCACTAGTATATTCGGGCGGATTTTTCCACGAAATATTTCCACGTTTTGAACATTCGTGGATTAATACAATGAAATTTAAGATGTATTTTCATTTTTTTTATCATGGCAAAAAAACCATGGTAATATCGACATTTTTTAATTTTCGACAAACTTTCGTCTCTATATCAATGACCTATGGCTATCTTTGCACACCCTCCAAACGAATGCCAACTTCCAACGACTCTTGGCTTTTTACGCGTGGGTCAACTCATGCATTGACGTTGACAGATCGATGATCGTCAATCTATAAATACATACTTTTAAGACAATTTTCGACACATTTTCTATATATATTCTTCATCTTTTAAACCTTGCATCTATTCAAACTATGCTCATGCCTTTTTGTTATCGTGCCTCTTCAAATATGATAATTAATCTTTTATTTGTGATTTTGTTTATTTCATATTTTTAATTAATTAAAAAAAATTCTTTGGATTTCTTAGGCCTGTGGTATTCATCCATCTAATCTCTCCCTATGTAGGCAACAACCCTACACCCCTTACCTCTTCATTGGAATATGCAGGCAAGCCCCTTATGGGCATGCTTCAACTCTTATGGCTTTAACTTTAGCCCCTGCGGGCATCCTAATTAATCCCCAGTGGGTATCCCCTAAGCCTCTATAGGCTTAATATCAGCCCCTGCGGGCTTAACTTCACCCTTTATAGGCATCCCTAATCCCCCGTGGGATTTATCTCAGCCGCTGGGGGCATCCTTAATTAATCTCCTGCGGGCTTAACTTCACTCCCTGCGGGCATCCCTAAGCCTTTGTGGGCTTAACCTCAACCCCTGCATGCATAGATAAACCCTTGCAGGCATATTTTAGCCCTTGTGGGAATTTCTTTAGCCCCTGTAGGCATAATGGAGCTTTTAACCCTTAAGCCTTTTTTATAAATAATCAAGTTTTTCTCTGCTTTTGGGAGACCAATAGCTCGCACGTGAGAGCACCAAGGAGGGAAATGATACCATAGCTGGATGGCCATATCACCAAGGAACATGCCCATGTCATCTGGAAAAATTATCAACACAAGGACACTCTTTGGTGGGCATTTCCAAATGCCTTTTCAACTTTCTTATCTTAACACTTAGCCAATTTTTCTTTAGTTCTTAATATGCAAAATAATATTTTTCCTACTTTTGGAAGATTGATCTTTTGCATATATGACCATCATAAGGAAAACTGAAAGTATGGATGGATAGCCACCTCGACAAGGACCAAATCCGTGTCACCTTTTGAACTTTTGATACACACACATCTTCTGGCGGGCATTTGAAAATAGACTTCCAAAATGTTAATTCAATAATTAGACAAAATTGTCAAACCCTAGGTCAACATGATGTGATTTTTATTTTCATCACATTTCAAGTGTGAGACACCCAATGGGTAGAGGCCAACAAGGTTATTCCATCAAGGCCAATTCCATCCTCTAAATCCTCTTTCTCTCTCCTCGGTGGGCATTTTATTGGAGTAATGCAATTTAGTCTAGAAGGCAGTTTTGGCAGATCAATATCTTCACCTACAGAAACTCTTTGGACAAACCATTGATATGCATGGATGCACCATACAACATTCTATAGATCCATACTCTCAAAATGATTTAACACATCAACCACAAGAGATGGTGGGAATTTCACTAAGGTGACTTAGGCAGTTTTAGTGATTTTACACTTAGACAATTTTTGCACTTCCCTAGACTTGGTCCAATCTACCTAAAACATTGTTTTGGTAGATCCATAACTTCTCCCTCAGGCACTTTCAAGTCAATATGAGGACATGGTAAGGTAGAAAAAACACCAACCTACAAGATGACCATATGGTGTGGGAATTTTCTTCAACCCACAAACTATGGTGGGAATTTCCCCAAGGCCACCTGAGCTAGTTTTCCAACACTTAGTCATTTTCAGGAATTTCTCCAAAGTTTATCCTGATACCCTATTTTGGCAGACTTATCAATTTCTCCTCGGACATGCTTGAGGAAAATTGATACCATGGTCAGGTAGACCAATCAACAAGCTACATCCTGACCATATGGTGTGGGCATTTACTTTAACCCATGAACAATGGTGGGCATTTTACTAAGGCCACGTAGGTAGTTTTACTCCCTCTAGTGCAAAACAACCACAAACCCTATTTTTGCAGACTTTTAACTTTGTCATCAAACATTTTTTTTGATAACTTAGACTATGGTAGGATAACCTCTTCAACAAGATATAGCATGATAGTTTCAGATAATTTTTATCATTCACCTATGAGGTACAGCGTGCATTTCCCCAAGGCTATTTGGACCAATTTTCCAACATTTAGCCATTTTTCAAAATGTCTAAAATTGCTTGAACCCTTGTTTTGGAAGACCTATAACTTTGTCATAAAGCACTCTTTTGAATAAATGAGACCATGGTTAGATATCCTATTCAACAAGGTATATCCTAATATGATGGTGCATTCATTTTCTTCAAACCATGAATTATGGCAGGCATTCTCTTAGAGCAGTTTTGACCAAGTTTTCTACACTTAGCCATTTTAGAACATGGTTAGATAGCCTATTCAACAAGGTACATCATCATACTTTCCATGTCATCACTTCCTTTGTCATTCCTTTGTCTTCTACTGATTTTTCCCTTCAATTTTCTCTAATTCTACTTCTGATTTTGTTACACTTCAACCATTAAGTGTGCTTGTCACATAGATGTTTTCTAGACAAAATGCTTTTCTTCAATTTGTCACTGCCACTCTCTGCACCATATCCCTGATATAGTGATACTTGATATTGATGTGCTTCAAATTGTCATGGAACACTAGGTTCTCAGACAACTTCACACAACTCCGGTTGTCGCAATATATAAAATTCACATCCGACTGGAGATCAAACAAATTAGACAATAGCTTCCTCGGCCACACTGCCTCACAACCAACCGAACAAGCTACGACATACTCTACTTTGGATGTACTCAGTGCCATGTAGTATTTCTTCCTGCTAAACCAAGAGATCACACATGATCCCATATTGAAGCAGCAACCCGAAGTGCTCTTCCTATCAATAGCACTTCCTTCCCAATCCGAATCAACATAACCCTCCAGGTTAATCTTCTTATTCGCGTCATACTTGAGCCCATAATCCATCATACCCTTCAAATACCTCAGAATATGATTTGTAGTAATCAAGTGAACATGTCTCAGATCCATCAGGAACTGGCTCAATGTGTTCACATCAAAGTAAATATCTGGTCTCGTATTCGTTAGGTACATCAAAGATCCAATCATCTGACGATTCATTGTGGCATCAACTGACTCTGATGAAGCATCATTCAATAGCTTCAGGTTCGATGCCATAGGTGTGGCCATGACCTTGCAGTCCATCATCCCGGACCTCTTCAGGATATCTACTGCATACTTCCCTTGTCCAAGGAATATTCCATTTGCACTCTGCCACACCTCCATATCTAGAAAATAGTGCATCATACCCAAGTCCTTCATCTTGAACTTAGAAACAAGATTTCTCTTTGTGTCAGCAATCAACCCATCCTCACCTATCACAAATGGGTCATCTACATAAAGTAGAACTATCATTGGGTTCCCTTCTTCAACCTTGTAATAAACGTTGGAATCCGCTTTACTCTTGGTAAATCCCATACTAGTCATGAAGTTGTATATTCTGCCGTACCACATCCTTGTTACCTGTTTCAATCCATGCAAGGATTTATTCAATTTGCACACATGAGTCTACCTATCATGTGTCTCAAATCCGAGTTGCTGCTCCACATACACTTCCTTCTCTACTACACCATTCATGAACGTTGTCTTGACATCCATTTGGTGTACCTTCCACTTCATCACTGCATCCAGAGAAAGTATTGATTTGATGGAAGTGTATCTGGCTACAAGTGTAAATTTCTCCTCATAGTCTATCCCTTCCTTCTAGGAGAAGTCATGTGCCACAAATATTTCCTTGTGTTTCTCTATTCTGCCATTTGCAGCATGCTTGATCTTGTAGATCCACTTGGAAGTCACAACATACTTTCCTACTGGTCTTGGGACCACATCCTAGACATCATTCTTCATGATCGACTCGTACTCCTTGATCATGGAATCCTTCCATTCCTTCCTTTATTCCTCTTCTCCATAGTTGGCAGGTTCCTTGTCAATGATGTCGCACAGCAGGGATACATAACTTGAGTATGGCCTCGGTCTCTTGATTTCTCTATGCATTCCTTGTGGAGAACCATATCTCTCTGCATCTTGAATTTATTCTTGTACCCATGTTGGTTTCCTCTTCTGATAATTCTTCTCATGAGGTGGATCTACAGGTTCTTATGGATCTACTATCTTGCGGTTTTCATGATCTTCTGGATTTGCTTCATTTATTGTTGTATCTCGGATCCTAGGTTCTTTTGGTTCTTCAATGTCTTCAACAGGTAGCTTTTTGTATTTGTGATATGTTGAGTCTTCGTCAAATGTTACATCCCTCCTAATGTCGATCTTCTTGAACCCTGGAAAATATATTTTGTAAGCCTTCTAGCTATCACTATATCCCACGAATATTCCTTTCTTTCCCAAAGGATCTAAATTCATCCTTTTCTCCTTCAAGATATGTATGTATACTGGGAAACCAAATATCCTAAGATGGTTTACTTCTGGTTTGTCGCCGAAGAAAGCTTCGTCTGGTGTCTTGTTGTCAAGTACTCTATGTGGAGTACGATTATGTACATACATAGTTGTTCTCCGCACCTTGTGCCCATAGATGCATCGGAAGATCCTGGTCATGAAGCATTGCTCTTGCTACTTCCATGGTTGTTCTATTCTTCCTTTCTGCTACAGATTATATGGAGTGGTCAATTCCCTCTTAACCCATGAATCTTTGCATAATTTCTTGAAATCTTATGATTTGAAGTCTCCTCCATTGTCTGACCGAAAAGTCTTGATTTTCTTCTGTGTGGTTCTCGATCAAGGCTTTGAATTCCTTGAACTTGTTGAATACCTCATCCTTGTTCTTCAAGAAATATATCCATTTCTTCCTAGAAAAATCACCAATGAAAGAAACATAGTATACATACCCATTCAATGAACTGGATGACATTGGTCCACATACATTTGAATGGATGATTTCCAAGATTCCTTTCACCTTGCTCTCACTACTTGGAAATGACTTCTTTATGTTATTTCCTTCCACACATCCTTTGTAAATGCATTCATGCTTTTCCTAGATTTCTGGAATACCTTCAACTGCTTTGATTGCAAGTGATAGTTCTCTATAGTGCACATGTGCAAGCCTTCTATGCCATAGTTCACTTGTCTCTAATAAGTCATGGACTAGGGCTTGTTCAAGCTGTCCCTTTAGTTTGTATACACCTCCCTCTTTCTCTCCAATCACCACAGCATCATCTAAGGTATTTCCCTTTGTCCACATAAGAACTTGGCCATCTACAAATGTAACCCTCATACCTTTAGCATCTAAAGTTGATATGGAGAGAAGATTCTTCTTTAGTCTTGGTACATACAAGACATATTTCATCTTCATATACTTTCTAGAGTCTAGCTTATAAGAGGCTTCACCATTTCCTTTTATTGGATACTGGTATTCATCCCCAATTTTCACCTTATGGGGTGACTCATGTTCAGATAGGTTCACAAAGGATTCCTTGAATCTTGTCATGTACTTGGAAGCCCCACTATATATAAGCCAATCATTGATTTTGTGTGTGACAGTTCCTATGAGCGCTGAAATCATAACATATTCTTCATCACTTGAATAATCTTCACTGTCTTCTCTGGTTATCTTCCTTGGAGGTTCATCATCCTCTGTAGTGTGAGCATGATGTCTTTTATTGTTGTTCTTCTTCTTTTGGGAGCTACTTTTGTTCTTGGGACAATCTCTGGAGTAGTGTCCCTTCTCATCACAAGTAACGCATGAAATGTGAGATAGATCTTTCTCGTAACTTCTGAGGTTCTCCCTCTGGTTCTGGTGGTAGTGTTTACCCTTTTTGTGATGTGGATGCTCCCTCTTATTGTTTTTCTTCCTTGTGTGTACCATGAGATCCTGGTATTCATTACCCATCGTTTCTTCTCAAGCTACAATTTGAGCTTCTTCCTGTGAGCACTCTTCCCATAGTCTATTGAAGGTGATCACCTTTATTCTTGCACAGATTCCTTGAATAAAGGAATCCCATGACCTAAGAATACCATTCAATGTGGTCATCATTATTTCTCCATTCTCTATATTTTCTCCCACAACTTCAAGTTGTTCTTTTATCTAAGAGACCCTTGTAAAGTAGGACTGCATAGTCTCTGCATTTTGTATTTTGACATTCTTCAATTGGTTCCTCAATGTGATCTTCCTATTTATATTATTCCCTTCAAATAAGGTGGTCAAGGAATCAAACATATCTTTAGCTGTCTTTAGAGATGACACATGTGGTATGAGATAGGTGTCTTAGCCTTAACTAGGTTCATCTTGTGTAAGGCTTTAGCCTCATCTCCCTCTGGAACTAGAACCTCTTCATTCACATAGGTGTCCAATTCATTCTCTTCTATGATAAGCCCAATCCTATACTTCCACACTTGGAAGTTATCAACCCCTTCAAGCTTATCCTCAAGCTTGGTGTGGTGAGACATATTTATTGAGAAACTCAAATGGAAATAGAAAAGCTTTTAGGTCTTACCACTTGATTTGTTGAAACTAGATCTAGAGCTAGCTAGGGTTTGATAGAGAAACTCTAAACATTCAAACTTGGAATTTGAAACTTCTATCCAGATAGAAAGATGTGCTTGAATGAGGAGAGCAGGCTAGTATGCTTGGTTTCTGAAGATTCCAAAAATTAACACCTAAAAATTGACTTGCGATATTTTGATCTGCAATTTCTGGCTTTTTCCATTTTTCTGGTTTTCTGGTCTAGAGTCAAATTAGGGTTTGACTTTCTCGGATTTTCACCCAACCAAAAACTTCGATCTTGGTCTCTAAATTTTGATTTTGCTGAGTAACTCATTCCTATGCTAATTGCACTCTGAAATTCCACTTCTGTGAAAATCCCTAGTTTCCCACAGTAGTGACATGCCAAAAAGTGGAAATGCTAAAAATCAACTTCTGCTTCGACAGAAATATGCGCCTTCCTTAGGCGAGTTAGCCTAGCCTCCTTTTGTTGATGATATGTGGAGATAAACCCAAAAATGAAGAAGCCCTAGATTTTGCAGCTGCATAGTGTCTTCTTCTCAATTTAGCTCTGGTTCCATGTTAAATTTCACAATTTAATTCAAGATTATCTAGGATCTTATCTAAGAGAATAACATGCACAACATTTAAACACAAGAGACAAGAGACACAAAGTTTTTCCTCAGGGAAACCATAAAGTAGAAAACCTTGCGACTTCCTCAGAGATAGAATGAGAAACAGTACAATAGTAGAAATATAAACCCCGAAAGTAGAAATGGTCTTCAACAGCTTCTCTCTTATCCACTTTTGCAAACGTGTCCTTCTCCTCACTAATGCAAACTTGATGAGTGAGTGAATGAGAAAATAGAGAGGAGCACCCTCTCTATTTATACTTTAACTTTCACTTCATATTTTACCTACCTAGGTTGGCCCCTAGTTGTACTTGAATGGGATGACTTGTCTAGGAGAGTCTAATAACACATTAATGACTCAACTATGGGGTGTAATTCCCCAACATATAATGGAGGGTTAAACTCAATGAATTTACATGACTCAACTACAATAATGACTCTCCCCGGCCGAAGAAATAAACATCTCCATCGGAGGTACAATAATAAAATACAAATAAAACATAAAGTAGACAAGTGAATATCTTCTGAAGTTACAATTACATTAACAGTGATTAGGGGTATAGGTGAGGAGGGGGCTTGGGGGATAGAAAGAGATAGATATCAGTAGGGTAGTTAGAGAGAATGGGTTTATAGTTAAGGAGTATTAGGGTTGAGAGAAAGAATTTGCATGGGTTAGGGGGATTCATGGAGAGAGAAAGAGAGAGATTGGTAGTGTCAAGTGTTTCGGAAGGAGGAGTGAAATTAAAGTAAACGGTGAAGTATATTAGGAGAGAAAGAGAGAGAGGGGTGGGGAGGAAAATGGATGTATATGGGGAGAGATATGGTAAGGTGTAGTTAGTGGTATTGGGGAGCATGATTAGGATAAACATAGAGAGATGGGTGGCTTTGGGATAAGGGATATAGAGAGACAATGAGATTAAGGAAGAGAGAGAGAGAGTGAGGGGGTGGTTAGTTGTAGGAGTATGGCAGAAATAGAGAGGGGGGCAGTGGTTAGTGGTAGGAGTAGGAATGAGAGAGAAGGGGGGACTTTAAGGGTGGAGAGAGAGAGAGAGAAAGAGATATGGTGAGGGGGTGGTTAGTGGTAAGAGTAGGATAGAGAGAGATAGGGGTTAGCGAAAGAGGGGTTGCTAGAGAGAAATAAAGGGGGGTTAGGGGTATAGAGAGAAAGAGAAGTAGAGAGGATTGTGTTAGGGTTTTGGGGGAGAGAAAATGTGGTGCAGGTTAGGGGTAGGTTGAGGAGTAGGGGAGAGAGAGAATGCGAAACGGTATTAGTAAGGGATAAGGAGAGGGGAGAGAGAGAGAGAGAGGGAGGAGGGAGGTTAGTGGTTGGGGTGTTTGTAGGGGGGTAAGTGTGTGTGTGTGTGTGTGTGTGTGAGAGAGAGAGAGGGAAGTTGTTAAGGAATATGGGGAGATAGAGAAGGGTGGGATTTATTGCTAGGTGGAGTAGGGGTTTGAGAGAGAGAGAGAGAGAGAGAGAGAGAGAGAGAGAGAGTTTAGGGATGTAGGGAGAAGAGAAATTAGAGAGAAGTGCTTATAGAGAGAGAGAGATATGGGAGGGTGGTTAGTGGTACATGAGATTACAATTAGTGGAGAGGGATGGAGTTCGGGGTTATTTGGACTAGGAGAGAGAGATAGGGGGTTGGGTTAGAAGTTTAGAGAGAGAGGGAAATAAGGAGACAAGGGGTTTGTTAGTGGTAGGAGTAGGAATGAGAGACATGAGGGGGGTCTGGGAAAGAGAGGTGAGTTAGGTGTAGAGACAAAGAGGGAGAGGATGGATGTTAGAATGTTAGGAGAGAGTTTAATTATTAGGGGTTAGGAATAGGTGGAGGAGTAGAGGAGAGAGAGGGATGGGAATTACGGGAAGGTGGAGGACTAGGTGGTTGAGAGAGAGATATATATATCCAAGGGGGTTTATTAGTAGTACTACAGAGGAAGGGGGTTGAGATACCAAAAAAATATAGATCAAGAGGATTAAGGGTTGGAGGAGGATTAGGGAAGCGAGAGAGTAGGGGAATATACTTGAGGAGTAGCTGGGTGTGGTGTAAGGAGAGAGAGATATGGGGAATAAGAGAGAGAGAGGTAGAGAGGGTGGTATTAGGGTTTTGGGGAGAGAGAAAGTGGTGGAATTTAGGGATAGGTGGAGGAGTATGGGAGAGAGAGAATGAGAGAAGATGTTAATAAAGATAGGGGGAGGAGGGGGGGAGAGAGAGGGGGGGGAGGAGGTTGGTTATTGGTTGGGGTGTGTGTATGGGGGTGAGTGAGTGAGTGTGTGTGTGTGAGATATATATATATATATATAGAGAGAGAGAGAGAGAGAGAAGAGGTGTTAGGGAGTAGGGGGAGATAGAGGGGTGGGTTTTATGGGTAGGTGGAGTAGGGGTTTGAGAGAGAGAGAGAAGGGTCAAGGATTAGGGGTATGCTTGTCGACGGGGGTTGGGGGATAGAAATAGATAGAGATCAGTAATGTTAAGGTTTTTGGGGAGGAGTATGGTAGTTAGAGAGAAGGGGGTATAGTTAAGGAATATTGGGTTTGAGAGAGAGAAGTGGTAGGGGTGAGAACGTTAGGAGAGAGAGGGGGGGTTAGACGTAGATGAAAAATTAGGATGGTTAGGGAGATATATAGGGGATTTAGGATTAGATTGAGAAAGGGGGAGAATTTATGGGTAGATAGAGAGAGAGACAAAGAGGGTAAGGGTAGGGGCATGAGGAGTTGAGGGTTGGTAGTAGGGAGAGAGAGGGGAGGTAGGGATAGGGAATAAGGAGTTTGGTTGTTGGGGGATGAGAGATAGAGAGATATTGGAAGGGTTATTTTTGGGGGGAGGAGGATGGAGTTTAAAGTGAATGGGGGAGTATAGCAAGAGAGAGAGACAAGTGGGAAGGAAAGTGGAGGTATATGTGGAGAGAGATAGGGGGTTGGTTAGTGGTAATGGAGAGTGTGATTAGGTGAAACATAGAGAGATGGGTGGATTTGGGATATGGGGAAGAGAGGGAGAGAGAGAGAGAGAGAGAGAGAGTGAGGGGGTGGTTATTTGTAGGAGAGAGAGAGAGCGCGGGGGTGGGGGGGTTGTTAGTGGTAGGATTATGAATGAGAGAGATGGGGAGGAATATAAGGAGAGAGAGAGAGAGACAAAGGTAGAGGTGTGAAGGGAGGTGGGGGTAGATAAAGAGAAATATTTTGGGGTGGTTTTTATTGGTCGAGGGAGGAGGATTATGAGAAACATAAGGAGGGGGGTCTCATGGATAAGGGAAAGAGTGCTCACTCAAGGGGGTGGTTAGTGTTAGGAGTAGAGAGAAATAGAGACATAGGGATAGAGTGTTGATTTAGGGTGGAGAGAGAGAGAGAGAGAGGGAGACTAAGAGACCATCTTGGTAATGGTTTGGGGGAGGATGAGGTAGAGAGAGAGGGGAAGCATGAGGATTAGTTTTAGTGGTGCGAGTAGGATGGTGAGTGTCTATTTTAGAGAGAGAGAGAGAGAGAGAGAGAGAGAGAGAGATAAGGGGGTGGAATTTAGGGGTAGGTCGATTAGTATGGGGTTGAGAGAGAGAGAGAGAGAGTTATTAGGGGTATTGGAGAGGAGGGGGTTGGTGGAGAGAAAAAGATAGATATTGGGGGTGTTGGAGGTTTTTGGAGGATGAGGGAAATTAGACAGAATGGGTGGTAGAGAGAGAGACAGAGAGACAGAGAGGGTTATTAGGGGTAGTGGAGTAGAGGGGGTTGAGAGAGAGAAAGAGATATAGATTGTGGGAGTTAAAGGTTTGGGGAGGATGAGGTTAATTAGAGAGAATGAGTGGTAGAAAGAGAGAGAGAGTAGGGTGGTATTAGGGAATATAGGGGGAGAGAGGGATGGGGGTTAGAATTGTGTGGATTAGGATAGGGATGAGAGAGAAAGAGAGGGGGATTAGAATGGTTGGTAGAGGAGGGGTGAGAGAGAGAGAGAGATGGAATAAGAGGATTGGTTTTAGGGGTGGGAGTAGGAGGGTGTGTGTGTGTTTTAGAGAGAGAGAGAGTATGTATTCTTGTGGAATAGGGGGGAGAGGGAGAGGTAGGGTTGGGAAAGAGAGAGGTGGGGATAGGGGTGGGAGTAAAATGAGGGGTTATAGTGAGAGGGACATGGGTTACGAGTAGAGAGAGACAAAGAGAGAGAGAAGTTAAGGGTAGATAGAGAGTGAGAGGGGATTGGGGTAGGGGGTAAGGAGTGGGGGTTTAGGGTAGGGATAAGGAAATGAGGATTTTTGGGCTTAGAGTGAGATAGATAGATAGATAGATAGATAGATAGATAGAGAGAGAGAGAGAGAGAGAGAGAGAGAGAGAGAGAGAGATTGGGGGTAATGGATTTAAGGAGTAGAAGTACAGTTAAAGAGAAGGGGGGATATAGGGGGGAGAGAGAGAGGTGGGGGTATATAGGGAGAGACGTGGTGGTGGGAATGATTAGGGGCAGTATAGATGGGGTTTAGAAGAACATAGAGAGAGGGGTAGCTTGTTGATAGGGTAGGGAGAGAGAGAGTCCAAGGGGTGGTTAGTGGAGAGAGATACAGAGGTTGGCTAGTGGTAAGCATAGGATAAAGAGAGTGGGTGGGTTAGTGAGATAGGGGTTTTTAGGTAGAGAGAGGTGGGGTTAGGGATATACAGAGGAAAGAGAGGTAGAGAAGATGGTGTTAGAGGTTTGAGGGAGAGAGGCATTGGTGTAGGTTAGGGGTAAGTTGAGGAGTTGTGTGTGTGTGTGTGTGTTTAAGGGAAAGAGAGAGAGGGGTTAGGGATAGAGAGAGGAAAGAGAGGTATAGAGGGTGGTGTTAGAGGTTTGGGGGAGAGAGATAGTGATGTAGGTTAGGGGTAGGTGGAGGAATAAGGGAGATATAAAATTATAGAGGGTGATAGTAAGGGGTAGGGGGAGGAGGGGGGAGAGAGGGATGAGGGTGGTTAGCGGTGTGTGTGTGTGTGGGTGGGTAGGTGGTTGTGTGGGTGCATGTGTGGGTGTGTGGGTTTGCGGGTGTGTGTGTGAGGGAGAGAGGGGGAAAGGTGTTAGCGAGCAAGGGGAGATGAAGAGGGATAGGGATTATGGGTAGGTGGGGTAGGTGTTTGAGAGAGAGAGAGTTATATATAGAGAGAAAGAGACATGAGGGGGGTGATTAGGGCTATAGTTGAGGAGGGGGCTTGGGGGATAGAAAGAGATAGATATCAGTAGGGTAGTTAGAGAGAAGGGGTTTATAGTTAAGGAGTATTGGGGTTGAGAGAAAGAAGTTGTAGCAGTTAGGGGGATTGGCGGAGAGAGAGTGGGGAGAGAGAAAGAGAGCGATTGGTAGGGTCAAGGGTTTGGGGAGGAGGAGGGAAATTAATTTAAATGGTGAAGTATATTGGCAGAGAGAGAGAGAGAGAGGTGGGAAGGAAAATGGATGTATATATGGAGAGATATGGTAGGGTGTAGTTAGTGTTATTGAGGAGCATTATTAGGATAAACATAGAGAGATGGGTGGCTTTGGGATAGCGGGGAGAGAGAGAGCGAGAGTGAGGAAGAGAGAGAGAGTGAGGGGGTGGTTAGTTGTATGAGTAGGGTAGAAAGAGAGAGGGGGACGGTGGTTAGTGGTAGTAGGAATGAGAGAGAAGGGGAGACTATAAAGGTGGAGAGAGAAAGAGATGGCAGGGGGTGGTTAGTTGTTAGAGTATGATAGAGAGAGATAGGGGTTAATGAGAGAGGGGTTGTTGGGGAGAAATAAAGGGGGGTTAGGGGTAGAGAGAGAAATAGAGGTAGAGAGGGTGGTGTTAGGGTTTTGTGGGATAAAAAATGTGGTTCAGGTTAGGGGTAGGTTGAGGTGTAGGGGAGAGAGAGAATGAGAGACAATGTCAGTAAGGGATAGGGGGAGGGGAGAGAGAGAGAGGGAGGAGGGACGTTAGTGGTTGGGATGTGTGTGTGAGAGAGAGAGAGAGTGGGAAGGTGTTAAGGATTAGGGGGGGATAGAGAGGGGTGGTATTTATTGCTAGGTGGAGTAGGGGTTTGAGAGAGAGAGAGAGAGATAGAGTTTAGGGATGTAGGGAGAAGGGAAATGAGAGAGAAGGGATTATATATAGAGAGAGAGAGATGGGAGGGTGGTTAGTGGTACATGGGATTATAATTAGGGGAGAGGGATGGAGGCCTGGGTTATCTAGAGTAGGAGAGATAGAGAGGGGGTTGGGTTAGAATTTTAGAGAGAGAGGGAAATAAAGAGACAAGGGGTTGTTTAGCGGTAGGAATAGGAATGAGAGACATGAGGGGGGTCTGGGAAAGAGGTGAGTTAGGTGTGGAGACAAAGAGGGAGAAGATGGTTGTTAGGATGTTAGGGGAGAGATAAATGAGTAGAGGTTAAGAATAGGTGGAGGAGTAGAGAGAGAGATAAATGGGAATTAGGGGAAGGTGGAGGAGTAGGTGGTTCAGAGAGAGAGAGAGAGAGATCCAATGAGGTTTATCAGTAGTAGTTTGGGGGAAGGGGGTTGGGGTAAAAAATAGATATAGATCAAGAGTATTAAGGGTTGGGGGAAGATTAGGGAATCATGAGAGAAGGGGAATATACTTGAGGAGTAGGTGGGTGTGGTGTAAGGAGAGAGCGAGATATGGGGAATAAGAGAGAGAGAGAGGTAGAGAGGGTGGTATTAGGGTTTTGAGGAGAGATATAGTGGTGGAAGTTATGGATAGGTGGAGGAGTATGGGAGAGAGAGAGAATGGGAGAATATGTTAATAAAGGTAGGGGGATTTGGGGGGAGAGAGAGAGGGGGGAGGAGGTTTTTTACTGGTTGGGTTGTGTGTAGGGGGGTGAGTGTGTGTGTGTGTGAGAGAGAGATAGAGATAGAGAGAAGAGGTGTTAGGGAGTAGGAGGAGATAAAGGAGTGGGTTTTATGGGTAGGCGGAGTAGGGGTTTGAGAGAGAGAGAGAAAGAGAGAGAAGGGTCGATGATTAGGGTTATGGGTGTGGAGGGGACTTAGGGGATAGAAAGAGATAGAGATTAGTAGGGTTAAGGGTTTGGGGAGGATTATGGTAGTTAAAGAGAAGGGGGTATAGTTAAGGAATATTGGGTTTGAGAGATAGAAGTGGTAGGGGTGAGGAATTTAGGAGAGAGAAGGGAAGGTTGAGGTAGAGGGAACATCAGGTGAGTTAGGGAGATAAATAGTGGATTTAAGAGTAGAGTGAAAAAGAGAGAGAAGTTATGGGTAGAGAGAGACAAACAAAGAGAGAGAGAGAGAGAGAGAGAGAGAGAGAGAGAGAGAGAGAGAGAGAGAGAGAGGATGAGGGTAGGGGCATGAGGAGTTGAGGGTTGGGAGTAGGGAGAGAGAGGGGGAGTAGGGATAGGGTATAAGGAGTTTGGTTGTTGGGGTAAGATAGATAGAGAGATATTGGAAGGGTTATGCATTTGGGGTGGAGGATGGAGTGTAAAGTGAATGGGGGAGTATAGTAGAAGAGAGAGACAAGTGGGAAGGAAAGTGGAGGTATATGTGGAGAGAGATGGTGGGGGTTGGTTAGTGGTATTGGAGAGTGTGATTAGGTGAAACATAGAGAGAGGGATGTATTTGGGATATGGGGAAGAGAGAGAGAGAGAGAGAGAGAGAGAGAGAGAGAGAGTGAGTGAGTGAGGGGGTTGTTAGTTGTAGGACAAAGAGAATGCATGGATGGGGGGGTTGTTAGTGGTAGGATTATGAATGAGAGAGATGGGGAGGACTATAAGGAGAGAGGAAGGGAGGTGGGAGTATATAAAGAGAAATATTTTGGGGTGGTTTTTAGTGGCTGGGGGAGGAGGATTGTGAGAAACATAGAGAGGGGGACTTATGGATAAGGGAAAGAGTGCATGCACAAGGGGGTGGTTAGTGTTAGGAGTAGAGAGAAATAGATACATAGGGAGAGAGTGTGGATTTAGGGTGGAGAGAGAGAGAGAGAGGGAGAATGAGAGACCAACTTAATAATGGTTTGGGGGAGGACAAGGTAGAGAGAGAGGGTAAGCATGAGGATTAGTTTTAGTGGTGCGAGTAGGATGGTGAGTGTGTGTTTGAGAGAGAGAGAGAGAGAGAGAGAAGGGGATGGACTTTAGGGGTAGGTCGATTAGTATGGGGTTGAGAGAGAGAGAGAGAGAGAGAGAGAGAGAGAGAGAGAGAGAAGGGGATGGACTTTAGGGGTAGGTCGATTAGTATGGGGTTGAGAGAGAGAGAGAGAGAGGGAGAGAGAGAGAGAGAGAGAGAGAGAGAGAGAGAGTGATTAGGGGTATTGGAGAGGAGGGGGTTGGGGGAGAAGAAAAGATAGATATTGGTAGTGTTGGAGGTTTGGGGAGGACGAGGTAAATTAGACAGAATGGGTGGTAGAGAGAGAGATAGAGACACAGATAGGTTTATTAGGGGTAGTGGAGTAGATGGGGTTGCGAGAGAGAAAGAGATATAGATCATGGGTTTTAAAGGTTTGGGGAGGATGAGGGAAATTAGAGAGGATAATGTGTATAAAGAGAGAGAGAGAGAGAGAGAGAGAGAGAGAGAGAGAGAGAGAGAGAGAGAGTTTTGGGGTTAGCTTAAGGGTGTGAGTAGGGGGGTGAGTGTGTGTGTTAAACAAAGTGAGAGAGGGGGGGGTGTTAGGGAATAGGGGGAGAGAGGGGTGGTGGTTAGTAGTGGGCAGATTTGTAGAGAGAGAGAGGGTGGTGGTTTGGAGTAGGTTGATTAGTAGAGAGAGAGAGACGGTGATTAGGGGAAGTCGGGAGGAGGGGGTTGGGGGAGAGAAAGACATAGAGATTGAGGGGGTTAGGGGTTTGGTGAGGAGGAGGGAAATTATAGAGAATGGGTGGTAGAGAGATAGAGAGAGGATGGTTAGGGGTTTTGGGTGTGGTTAGAAGAGACAAGGAGAGAGGTTGGGTAAGGGTTAGAGAGAGAGAGAGAGATTCGGGGGTATGATTAGTTGTAAGGTATAGAAGGGGTCTTTTGTGAGAGAAAGAGAAATATATTAGGAGGTTCAGGGGTTTAGGGAGGATTCAGATAGTTAGAGTGAAAGGGGTATAGTTGATGAGTGGTGGGGTTGGGGGGGAGTGAGAGAGAGAGGTTGTAAGGGGGTTAGGAAATAGAGATAGGGGGTTTGGAGAGAGAGAAGTGGGTTTAGTGTTGGGGGAAAATAAGCGGTGTTAGTGAAAGAGAGGGGGGCTACAAGTAGAGAGAGAGAGAGATGAGAGAGAGAGAGAGAGAGAGAAGTTAGGGGTAGATAGAGAGTGATAGGGGGTTTGGGTAGGGGGTGAGTAGTTGGGGTTGAGGGTAGGGAGAGAGAGAGGGTATGGATAAGGTGATGAGGAGTTTGGGTATTGGGGTGAGAGAGAGAGAGAGAGAGAGAGAGTGTGTGTTTGGGGGGTTATGGGTTTAAGGAGGAGGACAATTAAAGAGAAGGGGGGAATATACGGGAGAGAGAGAGAGAGAGAGAGACAAAGAGACAGAGAGAGAGAGAGAGAGAGAGAGAGAGAGAGAGAGAGATGGTGGTGTGGATTATAAGAAACATAGAGAGGAAGGTAGCTTGTGGATAGGGAATGGAGAGAGGGAGAATGCAAGGGGTGGTTAGTGGAGAGAGAGAGAGAGAGAGAATGAGGAGGTGGTTAGTGGTAAAAGTTGGATAAAGAGACGGGGTGGGTTAGTGTGAGAGGAGTTTTAGGGAGAGAGAGAGGGGTTTAGGGAGAGAGAGAGGGGTTTAGGGATAGAGAGAGTTAAGGTAGGTAGAGAGGGTGGTATTATAGGTTTGAGGGAGAGATACAATGGTGTAGGTTAGGGGTTGGTGGAGGAGTAGGGTGTGTGTGCATGTGTGCGCGTGCGTGCAACCACACGTGTGCGTTCTTGTGTGGGTGTGTTTAAGGGAGAGAGAGAGAAGAGGGTTAGGGATAGAGAGAGGAAAGAGATGTAGAGAGGGTTGTGTTAAGGGTTTTTGGGAGAGAGACAGTGGTTTAGGTTAGGGGTAGGTGGAGGAATACGGGAGAGAGAGAATTCCATAGGGTGTTACTAAGGGATATGGGGAGGAGGGGGTGGAGAGGCAGGAGGGTAGTTAGTGGTGTGTGTGTGTGTGTGTGTATGTGTGTGTGTCTATGGGTGTGTGTGTGAGAGAGAGAGAGAGAGAGCAAGGGGGGGGAGGTGTTAGGGATTAGGGGGATATTGAGAGGTGGGGATTATAGGCAGGTGGAGTAGGGGTGAGAGAGAGAGAGAGAGAGAGAGATGATGAGGTGATTAGGGGTATAAGTGAGAAGGGGGATTGAGGGATAGAAATAGATAGAGATTAGTAGGGCTAGGGGTTTGGGGAGGGGTAGGGTAGTTAGAGAGAAGGGGGGTATAGTTAAGGAGTATTTGGGTTGAGAGAAAGAATTGGTAGGGGTGAGGTAGGTTGGGAGAGAGAGGGTGGGTTAGAGGTAGAGAGAGAGAAGTTTTGGGTAGAGAGAGAGAGGCTAAGGGTAGGGGGTCAGGAGTTGAGGGTTGTGGTAGGGAGAGAGAGAGAGTTAGATATAGGGGAATGAGGAGTTTAGTTGTTGGGGTTAGAGAGAGAGAGGGAGAGAGAAAGAGATATATTGGAAGGGTTAAAGGTTTTGGTAGGAGGAGGGAAGTTAAAGTGAATGGGGGAGTATAGTGGGAGAGAGAGAAAGAGAGGTGGGAAGGAAATTGGATCTATATAGGGAGAGATATGGTGGGGTGTTGGTTAGTGGTATTGGGGAATGTGATTAGGATAAGCATAGAGAGATGGGTGGCTTTGGGATAGGGTATAGAGAGAGAGGGGGTTGGTTGGTTGTAGGAGTAGGGTATGTGAAAATGCCCACATAAGATCAAAAGAGATGATGTAAACCTCACAATGAAATAATTTAGGAATAATAGAAGAAGAGAGAAACAATAGAACATAGATCCAAAGGAGCTCTGATAGAGGAAGAATAATTACACATGTTACATTAATCTAAATAGTAAACTTGTAAATATACAATGCTGAGGATGAGGATTTGAATTCACTAGGTGTAATTCGAATTAGCCTTCATGCACAGATCCATAATCAATGGAGAGTCATCAAAACATAACTAGGAGTCCACCTTCTCATCAATGAAGTCATCAATGCACAAGTAATGGTCAACCAGGAGTCAAACTGAGTCTAACTCAGTGTGGTTGGTGTAACTGGCACATGGAAGCACTAATGTAGTGAAGGAGGCTTAGTGGAGGGTGTAGATGGAGCTAACTGGAGTCATAATAGGCTATCTAGTCACACTGGAGGTCCATCGGAGTGATAAGGTCAGTTAGGAGTTAGTTAATCCTTAAATCAAGGAAAGAACTAAAGATAACTGAACTAAACTGGACTGGTAGGTGATGAAAGGCACCCTTCTCATGCAGTAGGTGAAAGGAGGGTGCACTAAGATCTAGGAGAGCTAAAACTGATCTAAAGGAAGCTCTAAGGGCTAGTTTGCTAAGGACTAGGTGCTGGTACTGATGACTAGGATGCATGCAAACCCTAATTTTGCATGCATGACTGAAAATGAAAATGATAGAAATGCTAGAAGGACTAGGATGGAATATAGGAATATCCTAACACCCCCCCTTAATCCATCCTGGGCCCTGGTAACTAGGACCAAAGGTCACCCATACAATCAAAGAAATGATAGAAAAATAAAGAATTGTCCATAAATTGAGGAAATGGGGAAAACCTCACGAGAAAAATACCCCCCCTCAAAAGAACAGTAAATAAATCAAAGAACCATCATACTATGCAGAAAAGAAAGAAGCTTTCATCAGTCAAAACTTTTGCAAAAGACTTGGCAAGCTGATCCCCTGTAGGAAGTCAAAGTAGAAGCTAGATCTAAATCTAGTCTCTTGATATGCCTCCCACTGTGTGGAGAATGTGTTGGACAAGGAAATTCTTTCAGGAACTCTTTCTGTAACTGGAGTGAATGGAACATGAGGAGTCTTTCCAAGAGATGGAAGAGAGAACCCCATCATCATGATGCATCTCTCATAGAGAGGTGGATGGCATAATGCAAGGTTGTCATGATGCTGAAGTCTAGTAGTTATGTGAACAGATAAGTCATCAGCTGTGTTCTCAGTAGTAGCAAGGACTGTGTGATCCCATATTGACCTCGAATATGGACTAAGAATAGGTGTTGTTTCTAGATCTGAATCTTCTTGAACCATGACCTCAACATCAAAATCTTGATCTTCTTCTTCATTGGAAGAGGATTCACTGTGATCTTCCTTAGAATTTGAAAGAATAGTCAGAGAGAAAGGCATGAAGTGTGATAACTCATATGCCTTTGAGGCATGACTAGCAATCCCATTCGCTATAACCTTTCCAGTGGAGATTTCTGTAATCTCTACTGTGTTTGAACAAAAAATTACTTGCTTTGGTGATCCTGTATGAGTCATTTGATATACTAACAACAAATTAGCTATTAGATAAGGAACAAATAAAACATTTTTGAACTTCCCATGCTCCAAATAAACTGTACCCAATCCTTTGGCAGAAATATGAGAGTTGTCTCCCATGTGAATGGTAGGCCCATTTTGGAGATCCAAAGAGTAAAAGGATTATTTAGAGGCAACCATGTGGTTGGAGGCTCCAGAATCTATGAGGAGGGCTTTTGACTTTGAAAAACCAGCCATCAATGCATGGCAATCATCAAATCCACTTCCAGAATCAGACATCTTTGCTTATTTTGGAACAACAATTTTGTTTTGTTCAAGAAGCTTGGTTAGAAGATCAATTTTCTTGTGCATGCAAGCTTTCTCAAGCTTTCTCAGGATGGTTTCCTCTCTTGTAGTAGGAACAATTTGGTCTCTTTTGTCTGTCATTCTTGGATTTTGATGGCTTCTTGTCTTTGTATTTTTGCCTCTCTTTTGCATTTGCTCCACTTGCTTCACCAGCGAGAAGAGCTAGATCTTTGGAGGTGTTTATGGCACCCATTTGAAATAGTTTGTCCTCTTCTTGAATGAGGGCTTGAATGAGGGCTTGAATGAAGACTTCTAAGGTAGGAGACTTCCATCAAAGGATTGACATTCGCCCAAAATGGAAAGTAGATACAAAGACAGAAAATTGAGATCCAAGTTTTCTCAAAATGGAGAGCACCAATTGCTCATCACTTTTAGTGATGCTACAATGCTTGCATTGTAAAAGAAAATTCTTAAATTTTGATAAGAATGCTTGAATGCTCTCGAAATTGCTAGGTTGTAGGGAAACTAATTCATTTTCAAGAATATGGCCTCTTAGCCCATCTTGTTTTCCAAAAGACTCTCCAATTTAGTCCATAACTCACTTGGAGACTTCAATCCTTCAATATGAAACAAAATATCTTTATACATGTGAGGACATATGAAACCAAAAGCTTCATCCATTTTATTTAGATGCTCGATTCTTTCTACAGCTGTATGTGGTATGGCATCTTTTTCAAATACCTTTCTATTTAGCTATCTATTCCACAAGTGTAATCTCATATCACTCTTCCATTCGAAGTAATTGAAGGGAGTGAGGATCATAGGAGAAAGAGAAGAAGAAGCATTCGAATTGCTCATCTTTGACTGCTGGAACAAGTGCAAATAGAAACTACTGAATCTGTTGCTGCAACTACTGGAACTTTGAAATACCTGCAAAAAACTCTCAAGAATGGAGGTAGGAATATACTCTCAAATGGCTCTGATACCATGTGAAAATTCCTACATAATATCCAAAGATATGATGTAAACCTCACAATGAAAGAATTTAGGAATAATAGAAGAAGAGAGAAGCAATAGAACATAGATCCAAAGGAGCTTTGATGGAGGCAGAATAATTATACATGTTACATTAATCTAAATAGTAAACTGGTAAATATACAATGCTGAGGATGAGGATTCGAATTTACTAGGTGTAATTTGAATTAGCCTTCATGCACAGATCCATAATTAGTGGAGATTCATCAAAACATAACTAGGAATCCACCTTCTCATCAGTGAAGTCATCAATGCACAAGTAATAGTCAACCGGGAGTCAAACTAAGTCTAACTGAGTGTGGTTGGTGTAATTGGCACATGGAAGCACTAATGTAGTGAAGGAGGCTCAGCGGAGGGCACAGATGGAGCTAACTGGAGTCAGAATAGGCTATCTAGTCACACTGGAGGTCCATCGGAGTGATAAGGTTAGTTAGGAGTTAGTTAATCCTTAAATCAAGGAAAGAACTGAAGATAATTGAACTAAACTTGACTGGCAGGTAAAAAAAGGCACCCTTCTCATGCAGTAGGTGAAAGGAGGGCACACTAAGCTCTAGGAGAGCTAAAACTGATCTAAAGGAAGCTTCAGGGGCTAGTTTTCCGAGGAGTAGGTGCTGGTACTGATGACTAGGATGCATGCAAACCCTAATTTTGCATGCATGACTGAAAATGAAAATGACAGAAATGCTAGAAAGACTAGGATGGAGTATAGGAATATCCTAACACGGTAGAGGGAGAGAGAGGGGGGGTAGTGGTTAGTGGTAGGAGTAGGAATGAGAGATACAAAGGGGACTATAAGGGGTGAGAGAGAGAGAGAGAGAGAGAGAGAGAGAGAGAAGTGGGCAGGGAGGTGGGGGCAAATAAATAAAAATAATGTGTGGGGGTTGTTAGTGGTTGGGGGCAAGGGATTAGGAGAAACATAGAGAGGGGGGATTATGGATAAGGAGGGAGAGTGTGCATGCACAAGGTGGTGTTTAGTGGTCGGAGTAGGGAGAAAGAGACATAGGGAGAGAGAGAAGAACATTTTGAGAGAGAGTGGGTTAGTAATGGTTTATGGGAGGAGGGGGGAGAGAGAGAGAGGGAGAAGGAGGATTATTTTTAGGGGTGGGAGTAAGAGGGTGAGTGTTTGTGTTTTAGGGGAGAGAAAGGAGAGGGTGTTAGAGAATAAGGGGAGAGAGGCGTGGGTTCATTAGTATGAGGTTGAGAGAGAGAGAGAGAGAGAGAGAGAGCAGGGGGGGTAATTAGGAGTAGTGAAAAGGAGAGGGTAGGGGGAGATAAAGAGATAGATATCGAGGGTGTTAGGATTTGTGGAGGATGAGGGAAATTAGAGAGAATAGGGGGTAGAGAGAGAGAGAGGGTTTTTTTTAGGAGTGGTAGTAGGGGGGTTGAATGTGTGTGTTAGAGAGAGAGAGGGGGATGGGGGTTAGGAGTAGGTGGATTAGTATAGGGTTGAGAGAGAGAGGGGGGGGTTAGTAATGGTTCGGGGGAGGAGGGGGGAGAGAAAGAGAGGAATCCGGATGATTAGTTTTAGGGGTGGGAGTAGGAGGGTGAGTGTGTGTGTTTTAGAGAGAGAGAGAGAGAGGGAGGGAGAGAGTATGGGGTGTTAGGGAATAGGGGGCTTAGGGGTAGATGGATTAGTATGGGGGGAGAGAGAGAGAGAAAGAGAGAGAGAAGGGGGTGGTGGAGGGTTATTTTAAGGGGTGGGAGTAGGGTGTGATTGTGTGTTAGAGAGAGAGAGAGAGGGTTATTAGGGGAAGTGGGGAGGAGGTGGTTGGGGGAGAGAAAGCGATAGATATTGAGGGGGTTAGGGATTTGGAAAGGAGGACAGAAATTAGAGAGAAAGTGTATGATTAGGGGAAGTAGGAAGGAGGGGTTTGGGGGACAAACAAGATTGAGATTGAGCGGGTTAGGGGTTTGGGGAGGAGGAGGGAAATTAGAGAGAATGCTAGTAAAGAGAGAGGGTGGTTAGAGGTAGGGTATGTTTTTATAGGAGACAAGGAGAGAGTTTGGGTAAGTGTTAGGGAAGTATGGGGGGGAGAGAGAGAGAGAGAGAGAGAGAGAGAGAGTATGCGGTCTAGTTAGTGGTATGGGAGAGGAGGGTCTTGGGTGAAAGAAAGAGATAGAGATTATGAGGGTCAAGAGTATGGGGATGAGTCTTATATTTAGAGTGAAAGGGGTATAGTTGAGGAGTGGTGGGGTTGAGAGAGAGAGAGGGAGGGAGGGATCTAGGAAGAGAGAGACGGGCGGTGAGGGTTTGGGTGAAAATGAGGGGTGTTAGTGAGAGAGAGGAGGGGGGTTATGATAAGAGAGAGAGAGAGAGAGGTGGTAGCAGGGTTAGGAAAACTAGATGGGGAGGGTTAGGGTTAAGGTTAAAAGGAGGGTGTTAGAGAGAGAGAGAGAGAGAGAGAGAGAGAAGTTATGGTAGAGATAGAGTGAGAGGGGGTTGGGGTAGGGGGGGAGGAGTGGGGGTTTGAGGGTGGGGAGAGAGTGGGGAGAGAGTGGGAGAATAGGGATAAGGAGATAAAAAAATTCGTTGTTTGGGGAGAGAGAGAGAGAGAGAGAGAAAGAGGTTTATGGGTTTCGGGAGGAGAAGGATAGTTCAGGAGAAGGGTTGAATATAGGGCAAGAGAGAGATAGAGAGGTCAGTAGGGAGGTTGGGATATATAGGGAGAGAGATGGTGGTGGGGATGGTTATGGGTAGCGTGGATGGGGATTAGGAGAAACATATAGAGGGGGTGGCTTGCGGATAGAGGCAGGGAAAGAGAGAGAGTGGAAGGGGTGGTTGGTGGCAGTAGGAGAGAGAGAGAGAGAGAGAGAGAGAGAGACGGTGGATCTTAGGGGGTTAGGGTAGAGAGAAAAGGGTGGGGGTCAGGGGTAGGTAGAGGAGTATGGAGAGAGAGAGAGAGAGAGAGAGAGAGAGAGAGAGAGAGAGAGAGAGAGACGAGGGGGGTTAGTTGTAGGGGTGGGATTAGGGTGTGTGTGTGCATGTGTGTGTGTGTTAGAGAGAGAGAGGGGGGGTGTTATGGTGTAGTGGGAGAGAGAGAGGTGTTGTAGTTATGGGTATATGTATTTGTAAAGTTGAGAGAGAGAGAGAGAGAGAGAGAGAGAGAGTCAAGGGGGTGATTAGGGGTGGGGGGAGGAGGGGTTTGAGGGAGAGAAAGAGATAGAGATCATGACGCTTAGTGATTTGAGGAGGAGTATACAATTAGAGATAAGGGGGTATAGGTTATTTGGGGGGTTTTGAGTAGGAAAAGAGAGAGGGGAGGATGGGCGCCCGAGCCTCTTGATCTCGTCCTCGTCCATTCTGTCCATCCAATTGGCATGAGTGATCTCCTCCTCGTTGTCTATCACACATTAAAAACTCAGATTAGTTGATAAGACTGATATTGGCCATTAAAAGCTTCAAGCAAACGATAAATGCGGGTCACACATGGAAAATAACTAAATACATCCACTTTGAATGGGTCACACGTGGCCATCAACAATAATCATAGGATAGAGAGCCACTCGTTATACTGAAGCTGGGGATCGACAAAAAAATCTCTACTAATACAGAGCAAGAGTGAAAGAGAGGCTTTTCTTGTTTTACTCTGTTTACAGAGCAAAAGAGAAAGAAAGACAGACAGCTACACAATCTACACTAATTTATTTGTTATGGGCGGATGGACGCCTTTTGCATTATGGATTAATCGAATGCTATCAAGTGGAGGCGTGAAAGAATAAGAGGAATTAATGGGATTGGGAACCAAGAACTAGAGCTGCAACAGAGCAAAAAGATTTAAAAACATTACAAATTAAAAACTAGCGACCAAGCAGGTACTACACGAGACACAAGAGCATTTAATGGAGGCATTATACTTGTTTGAACCTTCAGAAGCCAACTCTACCAGGCTTACCAAATATATGTCAACTCCATGTTATTAGAGAGGGCATGCTCGTTTTAGTTTCTTCTCGTGATGAATTCTAATTTAGTTTTTAGATTGAGAGGAGGGGAAATCCAATCAAAACAGGGGAGGAAAAATCGTGTAGAAGGCAAGAATGATAGATTGATTGGGCGGGTCATGGACATTGGGCTTTGATGAGGAAGGATGACCGAGTTTGCTAATTAGAAAAGAAAACTGTCATTTAATCTATAAGAACTGAAAGCCATAAATAAACCATGAATATAAGATAAATACAAATCACATACCTATCATGGCTGCACTGCAACAAATATTGCTGTTGCGATCCGGTCCTATGCTCTCCAGGCTAATTACCTCCATTATGTTCATTCAACTGCTTTAATCAATGGCACTGAGCAGCAACGCCCTTCTTCGTTAACACATGCATCCCAAAATTACAGGAATTGTATCTATTGATGAGAACAGATTGTATCTAAAATCCCAACCAGAGAGGCCATCAAATGCTCCATTCTCGTTATCTATGATGGAGAAAAGATTCTGCGCTTGCATTCAGCTACTATAGACGGCTTTCAACTTTCCATATATAACGAACGTTGGCAATTCACCACTCTGGGAATATGCAGCATGGGTTGAATATACAACATCCAAGAATGTCCATATCTGTGAACGTATCGTGATGGGTTGAATTTCCAGCGCATCATTCTCTCTCAACACCCCTCCCGCTACCCTCGAACACCTGTGCTCGTCTCACTACGCTCGAACTCGCCCACGACATTCTCACCAATTTCCTCGGATTCAAGTTTCAACCATCTCATTTCTTGCTCCTTCCGTAATGTCTATAGAATTCACAGATGACTTTAGCGAAAAATTGACGAACGACCGGGCCAACCTACGCCTCCACTAATTCTCGAATCCCAACATCTAGTGATTCCATCAGGTAACACTTGCAATCAGAGGGATTCAATTGCTGACCCTTCGAAACTATTTTCCTTCCGCAAACGCGGACATTGGAGAGTTGATAAGCAGGTGGAGCCCTGGTAGAGGGTCTGAGCATCGCAGGGAAATTCATAGCTGTAGGAGAAAGAGTTGATAACCAGAGGGCCTGAGCATTGCAGTGAATTTCATAGATGCAGGCGAAAGGTTAGCTGCCAATTATAGCGATCAAGAAGATTAGCAGAGAACAAAGAAGCGGATCGTCTTGGGGTATAATCTCACAGATGGTTGGAGCGATGTGTCTACAACAGATCTAAAAGCTTCCAAGCCAATTAGCAGGTGTTTCCAAGAATGCCGTTATAATAGGATTCCTCCTACATCTGAGTGCACAGATTTTGTAACTAGATGTTTGAAAAAAGGCTAAGATTCCTAAAATTCCTTCGTAAAATTGAAAGAAACCAAGAATCATGTTTCCTAAGTTTGGAAAATGTACTAAATATGTATATATCTCAATCGCACATTTTGAAAACGGATGGACATGTCCGCTCGGAAAAATCGTAATTCTGTCCTATTGTGTGAGTGCCGACTTTCTTGGGAGTGCTTTAGCCTAGCAATATCGACGCTGTGATTTGGTGATTTAGTTTTAGGTATATGCAATATTAATATGTAATAATAATAATGATGAATTCTATGTATAATATTTTTATTTATTATTTATTATTTTTGTGATTTATTTGTTGATATGGTAATAATATTTTTTATTTTTTAATTAATATTTTTATATAATTTTTTAGTTAGGAAGATTTAACTATGATGTTTAAAAGTATAAAGTATATAGTTATAAGATAATTAAATTAAATATTTTTAATTTATAATTATTATTTTTATATAATTTTTAGTTAAGAAAAATTAACTTTGAGGTGTAACGCTATAAAGTATATAATTTTTAAATATTTAAATTAAATTGATGTATGGAAATTTATTAGTTATTAGTCTAGATCCAAATCCTAAGGCTCTATCAAGCGCCGAGAGGGATTAAATCTCCTGAGGTGCAAACCTCTCCTCGAAAAGCTCCTTGAGTGCAATATCTGAGAAGAGGTTTGCACCTTGGGAGATTTGTTCCCTCTCGGCGCTTGATAGAGCCTTAGGATTTGGATCTAGGCTGGTTTCAGTCGTGGGCGGGTGACACAGAACTGGAGTTTGATTAGCATGGTAAGGAATAGGTTAAGTTGAAAACACAGATATGAGTATCATCATAATGTAAGTAATACGTATTAAGGATTGAGTAAATTGTTAAAGTGGAAAATAGAGACACTCATATTTTAAAATAATATTTTTTTTAATTGTCGTTCAACGTTTCGTTTCCTTCGCTCTTCTCGTTCTTCTGCTGTCATTTCATACACCTTTCGTCTCATGTCTTCTTCTCATTCGTTTGCTGCCAATTTATTCAAATATTGTTTTTGTTGTTTTGCTCTTCGTTTCAAGTCTTCTTCTCGTTCTTTTGGTGTCATTTCTTTAGATGGTACTGCGATATTAGCATCAATCTCAATCACCATATCCGGTTCTACATTTTCATTTATTTACTGTTCCGCAAATTGATTTTTTTGTTCTTCCAAATGCTTCAACTTTTTCTCTCAATTCGCTCTTTGTCGTTCAGCATTTCATTTTTTTGTTTCTCTTGCTCTTCTGCTGTCAATTTGTCTAACTTTCTTTTTCGATATTCTCTCTGTCGTTTAGCATTTTACTTTCTTCGCTCTTCTCGTTCTTCTACTGTCATTTCATACATCTTTTGTCTCACGACTTCTGCTTTTTGTTTCAAGTCTTCTTCTCATTCTTTTGCTGTCATTTCGTTAGATTTGTGTTCTTCTTTTGTTTGTCTCACAGCATCTTTCGCATGCACATCTTCCATTTCTAGTGTAGAATCTATATAAAAAATGCCATCGATTAACATATAGACTGAAATTATTGCATAGTTGTAATCCACACTGAAATCAATGTTTGACACTGAAATCTATGCCATTTGAAAAAATAATACACTGAAATCTATGCAAGCATAAAATTCAATATAGTTTAAAAACTCAATATTTTTTCCAAAAAAAAGGTGCTTTGGGAGGATCAAACCCTGGACCTCACACCCATTATCCCCACACCCTTACCACTATACCACAAGTAGTTCTTATTAAAAATAGTATAAATATTCTATATAAACTTCTAAATGGGGAAGGGTGGATCAAAAGGATTTGACAGTGTGACCTACCCATGACCACCACAATGTGTTACCAATGGGATACACCCAATTGTCTGTGATTTTAACTATATAATATATTTATATATTTGGATTGGGAGATTTAAGATTTTAAATTTAATCCTAATCATTATTTTGTAGCTTTCGTTTGGGATATTAAGTTGAAATTTAATATAAATTTTGCTTTATATTTTAATTCAAATATAAAATATTATATAAATTAAAATTAATATTAGATTTAAATGTAATTTTAAATCTAAATTTAAATATAATTTATATTTAATTTCAAATATAAATATAAATCTAATTTATATTGTAATTTGAAAACCAATATATATTTATTAAATACATATTGGTATATTAAATATATATTTATTAATTTATATTTCAGTAAATTTATTAAATTGACACTAATATTTCGGTAAATATTATATTGCGGGTGACTGTTGCAGGCGGCAACGGAGGAAGGGAGAGGTGGTCGGAGGATGATGGCGGCGAGAGGATGGGAGAGGCAGATGGAGGATGATGGCTGTGGGAGGATGGGAGAGGCGGATGGGAGGACGGGAGGGGAGGCGGACGAGAGGATGGGAGAGGCGGACATGAGGGGAGGCGGTGGGAGTGGAGGACAATGGTGGCGGGAGGATGGGAGAGGCAGACGGGAGGGGACAATGGTGGCAGGAGGATGGGAGAGGCGTACGAGAGGGGAGGCATATGTGAGGGGACAATGGCAGCAGGAGGATGGGGAAGGCGGACGGGAGGGGAGGAGAATGGCAGAAGGGTGGCCGTAGGTGGATGGGGTAGGGAGGATGGGGGAGGCGGACGGGAAGGGAGGAGGATGGTGGAAAAGTGGCCGCAGGAGGATGGGGGAGGCGGGCAGGGACGGAGTTGCATGGAGGTGCATGCGAGGAGGAGGCGGATGGAGGTACGTGGAGGTGCATGTGAGGTGGATAATCGCCCTTTCGATTTCATAAAAACCAAATCCTATTTATGCAGGTGCAAGCGACATTATAAATTCTAGTTATATTACCTTTTCTCTTTACTACTTTGATCCCTGATCCACTTCTCTTTTCCGCTTTTGTTTTTGTTTGCCTCCTGTTTTATCATTTTTTGATGTTGTTTTTTGTTTATATAGCCATTGATGTCAACCGTGTTTTCAATCGAAAATACACGTTCGTTTTAATGGCCAACTAAATATTAATTAGTTTTTATGTCTTCACTTTTTTACGTTTTATTAGATGTAACACTACTACATTTTTACGATTTATTAGATGTAACACTACATCCACATTAGAAGATCTCCCTCATACTGAGCTATAAAGCGCCTCTCGGCACAATAAGATTTGGAAAAGCATAAGTAGTAATGATGAATCTTATATATAATATTTCTAATTATTATTATTTTTATATAGTTAGTTATATTTAATACTGAGGTATAAAGATAAAAGCTAAATGTTTAAATATGAATTATAAAAATTAATATTATTAATGATAATCTTAATATGTAAATTTAAAAAGAAAAACATATTTTTTAGAAAAAACATAGTTTTAAGAAATAAATATTATTTATAAATTATTAGTTAATGTTAAATATTAAAAATATTAAAATATTTTAAATTGATGTGTTAATTATAACTGAACATCATTTATATTTTCATAAAAAAATCTATATATCAAAATAGATAAATATAAAAATAGTTTTGCATAATCTAAAATGATATTATGTTTCTTGATTTCATCGACATGAACTCTAAGGAATGATATTTGAAGTTTTGGTTAATAATTAGGCTTCTTATGGCAGGTAGGAACTATAAGAATATGTGTGTGGGGGGTTAGTAATTAGATTTCTTTATGTGATGTGTGTGTGCGTATAAAACCAATCTAGCCAATATCAAAGCACACACTAGTGCATCAAGGTATTTGGAACACCATGGTTGGATAAAAAAGAATATTGAATCAAAATTTCATGTGTACCTTTCATTTAATGATTCAATCCATATGAACATCGATGTTCATTAAGCCCTTATGAATGTTGGGCATTGTGTTGTACTACTAGACAACCAGTTTTATTGTTTCCTTGGATTACACATGTGATTTCTTCTTATTCTCTAATTTTGCAAACAATACCAAATTTTCATTTTTCTTTACACATAAACCATGCCTCATTTATAGACTAGAGACTATGACAATTGATTATTATTTTAATATCTCTATTTTGACCCCATTGCATTAAAATATAAATGATGTAATATTGTTATAAAATCGTGGAGATGAGCTCAAGGCCAAGGCCCCGCCATTGCTTTGGTGATACATATGGTTTGCGAGCTAGCCAGGCACAACAGGAATTGCAAATATCATGCAAATATGCATTTTAATAAAATACCCACAACTAGGTATGCAATGCAATGCAACAAGAGTATGGGGGCATGATTTTTACAAGGAATTGGGAGGAAAATATTCAAACCCTTGAACCAGTCAAGTCAATCCAAGTGTCAATGACAGAAGACATGAACCATCAACTACCCATGTTGACTTTTGTACCCAATTATTTAACCAGCATATATCCATCTTAAACCTATATCTATCAAGCACCGAGAGGGATCCAATTTCTTGAGGTGTATTTCTTTTTTTAAATTCAAACTCAACAAATTTAATCTCTCTTGATTGATAGATCTGGGTTTAAGTTTTAATTTTTTATTTTATAAACGAACATGTATTTTTTAATTACTTTTCATAATATTTTATTTTATGAGCCGACGTGGATTTTTTTTAAATACTTTCCATAATTTTACTTTTTTTACATTTTAATTAATGGCCGACAATACATTTTACTTTTTAACTTTTCATTAAATACTTTCCATTACATTTTACTTTTTTTTACATTTTAATTAATGGCCGACAATAATAAAGACAAACGTTTATAGCCTAGGATTTAATTCAAACGAAAATATATGTCCATGTATTATATAGCCTAGGATTTAATTCAAATGAAAATACACGTCCTTTTATTAATCGCCGACATAATATTAAATTTTTTTATTATTGTGTTAAAGACAAACTTTATTTATTATCGCCGACAATAAGGACAAACATGGACAAACGTTACAGGATCTCCCCCATACTGGGCTGTAGAGCACCTCGTTTCACTTGGTGCAATTATTCCAAGAGTTGGTTGAGGTAGTTAATGCCTTGGGGAATGGAGAGGTATGACTATCCAAATTCAGGTATGGGAAAACCATCCATTTTGGAAAAAAAAGTTTGGCTTCCTGGGAAAGAAATGAGCCATGAATTTGCTCCTCAAGCCATTACTCACCATTTCCTTTGCTCCCTCACAAAGTCGGAACTTCCTGGGCATTTTTGTCCATGCTTTTGTTGTGGTTTCATTCATTTTTCTAGCAGGCAAGGGCGATTTTGTATTGTATAATAGTGGGGAAGAGGGGAAATCAATTTGGGGGTTCCATAGAGGACGTTTTTGGCCATCTGGATGCTCACATACTTGTGGGAGAAATTGGTTTCTTCCCTGTGGTTTATTTCCTCTTCCCACAATTCGTTTTTTGGGTGTGCCATGATTTGGGGAAAACCCAAGGACCCTATTTTGTAAATTCCATTGTTGAAAATGTGTATCCATGCCCAATATTTGAGATTGTTGTGTGTAAGAGAATGTTGGGGTTGAAATGGGTATCCATTTCTTTGGCTATGTATGAGCTCGAGTATTCCATTTCCTTGTACGAAGCATGCCCAACTCGGGGGTGTCAATTGTGTTGAGAGATTGATGAACACAATTGGCCTATGGTTGGGTGGAACGTTGTAGTTGTGTAGCTAGTTGCTTGGGATGGAATTAGATCAATATGAGTATTATTTCTATTTATTTTACTTCTGCAAATGTATTTCAATTTGATGGTTGTTATTAATATGCTAGATGCATGAGAAATATGTGTGGATCTGGTTTAATTCCTCTATGCATGTTTATTTTGAATGGAATCTGCACACATGTGTTTTATTTGTATGCATCTGATGGATGGGGCTGAGTGAGTTTTTTGTTAAAAATCCCAAGATCTGTAGTCATGTTCCCTTCCTTGTCTTGAACCCACAGGAGGGGAGGTGACGATTATCCATTTTTTTTCATTTTTAGTGGTTTAAAACTTAACAATTGATTATTATCCATTTTTTTTCATTTTTAGTCGTTTGAAAATTAACAATTGATTATTATCCATTTTTTTTCATTTTTAGTGGTTTGAAAATTAAAACTTAGCTTCATTTCAATTGTTTTTTCAAAATTTTAAAAATGGTACAAAGCATCTTTGGATTTCAACTTGCACCATTTCATAGTGCTTTTATAAGATTCACTAGGAGCAATGCTCCAATACATTATCAACACAATGAAGAGTTGAACCAACAAGAATAATTTTCTCTTGCTAATAAATGTATAGATGCACTATTTTGTGGTGTTTTTATAGGCCACATGAGGAGTCATGTTCTAATACATTAGAAGTGCATAAAAAGGTTACAAGCAAAATTATCACACACTCTTTGGAAACCTATTAAATGTACAAATGCACTATAGGTGATGCTCCACATAAGCTTACATGCACTAGACAATTCTAACATTACACATGTGAAGTTTCCACATAGTTTGGTGTGAAAATGAACAGTAAGAGGCACTAGTAGAGGTTCCCCCATTATATGTGGGACACTAAACTCCTTTGGTAACAACATTGAGGGATCGTAGTGCTCTTTGTCATTTTTTGGAATTTCGTAGTTGTTCGTGTGATGAAAATACTATGGCATGTTAAATATGGTGCATTTACATAAACATGGTACACTAGTAGTTAAATCACAACAATTGTTAATAATATTCATAGAGCCTATCAAACTAATTGGTTTTTTAACATTTAAGTAAGAGAATATTGAATGGTGCATTATTATAAATGTATTGCATTGTAGTGTACGTGCATTGATAAAATTGTAGTGTACCCCAAACAGTGCCTTAATTTAAAATTCTCACACAAATAAGTTTTACACAAATTTTATTAAAACAATAATAATTTAAATTTTTAATGAGTATTACGAATGCTAATTTCATATACATTATTCATTTTATAGATATACGTTCCGAATGTAATTTTTATTTGAATCAAGGACAAAAATAACAACATGTCTAACCATATATTTGCGTACATGAGTGAGTGGCATCAAATAGAGAGAAGGATTTGTTTCCACATTCTATTACATCGCAAACTTATCTATTTTCAAGGCATGTTGACCTCCTCAATTTTAATGATGAGTCTAACTCCCTCAAGGGGAACATGCACTTATTGGTGTAACTAATTCACCATTGGGATCATGGTAGCCATGAATTTAGGGTTAGTTCTGATATGTGTGTTACCAAGCCATGGAGGGTTATTTCTATTTTATTATTATGATGTCTAGGAAGGGGGAAATTTTACCCATTTCCCTTATCTACATTATGGTGTTGTGGGAGATATTAAGCTAACATATTTGCATGGATATGTCGACTTAGAAATCACTACCCAAGTAAATATTAGTTGGCTAGGGTCTAGTTGAATTTACATTTTTCTGAATCAAAGGAGGTTAGGTTCTTATCCCTTATGATCACAACACTAGCACATCATGTATTTGATGAGAAATGCATTAGTTTCCCTATGGTCTACTATATAGATAGTTTATTTTTTAGGCATGATGTAATTAGGTGGTATTTCATTATTTTATGATAATTTTGTATTGTTCTAGATCACTATTGTACTATGTTTGAGGGCACACATATCTTCCCATGGCTTCATATCTATTTACTTTATTTTTTAGAGGCTTTGAATTTTGCATTAAAATTTCAACCACCTCCCTCCTATATTAATGAATGTTGTGTGTATACAAAGGTGGAGGTAAATATTTCACAAGAGGGGGTGGGGAAGAATATCCACGTAGGGTAGTGATTTCATATGTTTTGGATTTATTATCTAGTTGGGACCATCATGTCCATGACCTTGTAAGGTGTACATTTACAAGTATGGATTGGAAAGCATGTCCAAATATTCTCTTTAATCAAGATGAGATAACAAACTAAATGGGTAATATTAATGGTATCTTCTAATTATTCTACTTGTATACCTTTTTTATGTAATTGATTACAATATCTTGTTTAAATTTTCTATTTATTGTTGTCTATGATTTTGTAGATATTTTATTTTATATTATTGATGAGGGGATTCTCTAGTTTGATGCATGTATGGTTGAGGTCAATGATCCAAATAGAACATAGAGACTAGATCATTTATTTTTTCCTCATGTCAAAAATCGGTTAAGTACATGGTTGGTTCATTCTGAAGTGGTGCTAATATGACCTTGATTGATTGTGTAGGACCCTTGTCTCATAGATATATATACAAGCCTTCCCTATGATATGATGTTATTGATGCATGCAATTGTTCATTTCCTCAACAAAATTCGATGTTCTAGAGCTCGTCCATCATCTCATATAATTTTTATTCTAAGGACATTAATCCTCCACCTCTTTCTCCTCCTATGCCTTTGGATTCTCATCCTCCACCATCATGTCATCCTCATACTCATCCACTTATTCCACTAATTTCACCACCTACTATTTCACTTGATACTCCATCAGCTTCACCAATTGCACCACCTACTACACCATCCATCGATCCACTACCTACCATACCTACTACACTAGTTACTAATCATATAGTCTGCATGGTTTTGTAAGGTGATATAGATGATATTTGAGAGATATATTAGATTATGGGTGATTTCTTATCTATTGGAGGTACTAATGAGTCTAGGTTTGGTGGTGGTGGACCTAGCAGTAGGTGAAATGTATATTAATTGTTTAAATGCTCATTATTTGACATGCATATTTGACTTAAGATGTATATTTGACATATACATTGCTTTTGAAATTATCATTGAGATACATTATGCATTTTCATATCATGTTAATGTTGATGTTGTTTGATTTATAAAATGTATTATGTATATATTAATCATTTCTTTGTTTTTAAATTAAATTTCAAATGCCATATAATGTTTACCTATTTTCGAAGGTGAATTCTTTGTTTTCCAAGAAGATATGATATGATGATTATACATTTTTATAGACTTGGTTAATTAATTGATCCAGTCAATGATTTCACTAATTGTAAAAAAATTTATCAACTTTTTCAATAAGTCAAATTTATTCTTATATTTTGATTAAGCTTATTATTAATACATATAAAATTTAAAATTGTGATAGTTAAATCTAAGGAAATAGTTATCCCTCCAATCTTATATAGTGATAATATCTTGCATATTAAATCATGAAAACAATATAATTGATCTTATTACTTTTCTAATGGGTTGATGCACAATCATGAGCTCCTTTAAGGACACTTTAGTTGCCACATAAATATGCAAAAACAACGAACCTCTGACTTCAATAGGCTATTAGAGGAACTTTCATAATGAATTTTAAGATGAGGTAAAAGGACAAAATATAGGAAATCGAATAATCTTTCAAAATATATAAATTTTATTTTTTTTAATTTTGTGTAGTTGTTTCAAAAATTCGTTTTTTCTAAAAGTGGTTTTTTAATTTTTCAACACAATATAACATATATGTATGTGCGCATGCAACACTACATAAACTAAATGATAGTAGTTTTGCATAGAATTTTGTACATATGTAGAGGACATCTTTTTCTAGTGCAACAATATTTTTCCAAAATTATTCATGATGTTTTCGTTTTTTTTATGATTTATTGAAGTCAAAAACCTTGAAAAAAGGACAATGTGTGCATGTGTAGCACTTTAGAGGCATAACCTAATCAAATTTTGAATTTTTTTATATGATTTTATCTCTCTCTCTCTCTCTCTTTTTAAGAGAAGCATATAAGTTTTTTGAGAAATGGTGAATGTCTTCAAAAGCTAGAGCATAAATAATAGAGCATTGTATTCTGGAACCATGACATCTGTCACTTCAAAATTTAACAAAACATAGAAAAATAAACATTTATATGGAAAAATTATATATTTAGAATCTGTAGAATCTACTTTACAAATATGTGTAATTTTTATAAAAATTTATTGTGTTTTGCATAGTCAAAAATGTCAATGAAATCAACCTACTGGAGAAATTTTTGGAGGAAAGTTAATAGGTCTATTTTTTTTGTCCTAGCCAATAGGTTTGTTAGTCTGAACGTAATTCCAAACCAGTCACTCTCACCAAAATTTAAAATTTAAATAAACTATATGCGTTACAAAACGCATATGCAATATAACAAACATACGTTTTATAGCACAAATACATTATATCGTATATGCATTTTGTAAACATACAAAACACATATGCGCTATAATGCATACACGTTATATCGAAGATGTGATTTATAAGCATAAAGAACGTATATGCACTATAACTCATATGCATTATTGATACCTTTGAATCATGCATATTTTGATAGATTGAGAGTAAGTATGAAATATAATTTAATAAAATTCCTATATATAATATAAATAATGTATATAGATTCAAATATGGTGGTATGAAATCTTGTCCATGGCCATCCAACTAACCACCTACCCTACCAAAACAACCATATTCATACCCCTACCACTAGCCAGCTCCCCATCCAATATCCATCTATCCCTCTCTCTCTGTCTTCTTGTCTTTGGGGCATCCAAAACATCATAGTATATATTGGTCATATTTTTCATATTTTCCTTCAAGATTTCACACTCTTTCACATTGTATACTCTCTCTCGCTCTCTCCCTCTCTCTCTCTCTTCGGGGTATCCAAAATATAATAGTAGATATTGGTCAACTTCTACATATTTTCCTTCAAGACTTCACACTCTTTTATGTTTTCTTCTCTCTCTCTCTCATATATTCCATCTCTCTCCCCTTCAACTAACCACCTCCCCATCCATCACTCCCTCTCCTTATAGCCCTCCTCCACCCCCTCATTCAACCTCTCCTAGTCTCTCACCTACTCCTACCACTAACCACCACCACCTGATCACTTAGTTTCTCTCTCTCTAAACCAATAACTCCCAATCTCTCTCTCTCTCTCTCTCTCTCTCTCTCTCTCTCTAGGGCATCCAAAACTTCATGGTAGATATTGGTAAGCTTTTGCATCTTTTCCTTCAATAATTCACACTCTTTCACGTTTACTACTCTCTCTTTCTCTCTCTCATGTCATCCATCTCTCTCCCCTTCCACTTACCACCTCTCGATACCTCTCTCTCTCTCTATATATATCCCTCTTACACCCCCTCATTCAACCTCTCTTAGTTTCTCACCTACTCCTACAACTAACCACCACCACCACCCAATTGCTTAATCTCTCTCTCTCTCTCTCTCTCTCTCTCTCTCTAAGGCATCCAAAACTTCATGGTAGATATTGGTCAGCTTTTGCATCTTTTCCTTCAAGAATTCACACTCTTTCACGTTTACTACTCTCTCTTTCTCTCTCTCATGTCATCCATCTCTCTCCCCTTCCACTTACCACCTCTCGATACCTATCTCTCTATATATATATCCCTCTTACACCCCCTCATTCAACCTCTCTTAGTTTCTCACCTACTCCTACCACTAACCACCACCACCACCCAATTGCTTAATCTCTCTCTCTCTCTCTCTCTCTCTTCGAGGCATCCAGAACATAATAGTCGATATTGGTTAGCTTCTACATATTTTCCTTCAAGACATCACACTCTTTCACATTTTCTACTCTCTCTCTCTCTCATGTCATTTGTATGTCTCTTGTTCCACTAACCACCTCCCAATCCCTTTCCTTCTATATATATCCCTCTTCCATCCACTCATTCACACTCTCTTGGTCTCTCACCCACTCCTAACACTAACCACCACCACTTAATATCCATGTCTCTCTCTCTAAATCCCTAACACGCAATCTCTCTCTCTTCAAGGAATCAAATATAGAATAGTATATATTAGTCAACTTCTGCAAATTTTCCTTCAAGACTTCACACTCTTTCATGTTTGTTTCTCTCTCTCTCTCTCTCTCTCTCTCTCTCTCATATTCCATCTGTAGATGTAGGTGTTTGATAGAAAATCTAGTACATAGCCACTATCTCTCACTACTATGTCCATGAACCACGTCAGTCAACCCAATATGTCTCCTAATTGAAACTACACAAATCATGCTCTTTTTCTACTTTTTTCCTTGGGAACCATTTATGTCCTTCAACTGCATCTATAATAAGTTCCTAGAGAGAAATATCATTGGCAGTAGCTAACACTATATTCCCTTTATAAGATGTAACATGTTTAGAACCAAGCACCTCTAAATGAGTAGATCTATTCGTCTTGGAATCATAAATATCCACCTCGATATCATTCTATTATGTAGTATCCATTCCTATTTCGATCATGCCAACAATGAGTGCATTGTATATCTCAATTCCCATTTTCTCTGTTCTAGAATTCCTTCCCTTGATGATAGTACAACATTCCCTCTCGCTCTCTCCTTCCTTATTCTCCCTCTCTTTCTCTCTCTCATTCACTTCATCCCTTCATCCCTCCTTCTCAATATACACTTCATCACTTGATGCATTCCCTTGTTCTATGGATGCATAGACCTCCATAGTGCATATGCATTATAATGTATATACATTATGGATGTATAAGTATCTATAGAACAAATAAACACTTCAAAAGATTCAAAATATTTTCTAGGAATTATATAACACATATGCATTAAAACACATATACGTTAAAATGTATGTGCATTATGAAATTCATAGAACAAATGAAGATTCAGATGCTATGAATTCCATAATACATATGTGTTAAAAGGAATATGTGTTAAAACACATATATGTTAAAGCATATATGCGTTATGGAAGTCATATGAATGGTTTGTATCTTTCAAAGCATTGATGTGTGTTGATGCATAGATGTGTATAACGTATATGCATTATTACAGGTATGCATTATAATGCATATGTGTTATGCACGTCTATGCATCCATAACACAAATAAATCTCTCTCTCTCTCTCCCTAAATATTTTCTTGTTCCTTCCACACACCCTCTCTCTCCATTCTTCACTCACTCCCACAACCACTCCCTTTCTACCCCCTCCCCTTCTTTTAATATCTCTCTCGCTTTTTTTCCCACCCTCCTTCCTTATCAATATGTCTCCTTCCCTCCTCTATCTCTCTCTCTCTTTTTCCATTCTATCAATATCTCTCTCGCTCTCACTATCTCTTTCCCCTTCTATCATTCTCCCTATTAATCTCTCTCTCTCAAGTTATGTATCTCTCCCCTCTCTCCCTCTCTCAATCAATTTCTCTATCCCTTTCTCTCTTCCCTCCTTTTCTACCCCCTACCTTTTTTTCACTACCTATCAGGCTCTTTTTCCAACCATTCCTCCTTATCCATCTATCTCCTTCCCTCCTCTTTATCTCTCTCTATCTCAATCTCTCTCTCTCTCTAACTATCTATCTCCCCTTCTATCTCTCTCTCTATCTCTCTCCACCTCTCTCTCTCAATCAATATCTCAATCACTAGCTCTCTTCCCCTCCCTAACTATCACTATCTCACTCCCCCCCCACTCTCTCATTATCTCTCTCCTCCTCTATCACTCTCTATTTCACTCTCTCAAGTTAAATCTCTCTCCCCCTTCTATGATCTCTCTCTCTTTCTCTCTCTCTCTCTCTCTCTCTCTCTCTAAACCCATCTCTTCCATGCTCCCCCCCCTAACTCACTAACTCATTCTCTCCCACAACCGCTCTCTTGCTACCCTCTCCCCCTCTTTCTCTACCTCTATCTCTCTCTCCCTCCCTCTCTCTCTCAATCAATCAATCTCTCTATTGCTATCTATAACTACCCCCTCTATCTCTCTCTATCTAACACACTCTCTCTCTAAAGTTAAATCTCTCTCCCCCTTCTATAGTCTCCATCTATCTATCATTCTCTCCCTCCTTCTCTTTCTCTCTCCCTCTCTCTCTCTCTCCCTCCCTCTCTCTCTTAGATAATTTATCTATTACTATCTCTATTTTCCCTCTCTTTTTCGATCAATCATTTTCTCTCTCCCCCTCTATCACTCTCTATCTCACTTTCTCACTCAAGTTAAATCTCTTTCCCCCTTATATACTCTTTGTCTCTCCTTCTCTCTCTCTCAATCGTTTCCCCTCCCTCCTTATCCATATGTCTCCTTCTCTCCTCCTCCATTATATCACTCTATCTCTCCCCCCATTTCCACCCCCTGATACCCTTCTTTCCCTCCCTCTCCCTCCATCTCTCTTCCTCTTCACCTATACCTATCTATATCCCCATCCATCCCTAGCTATATATATATTTCCCTTTCTTTTACTACCCTCTATAGTTATCTTTCTCTACCCCTCTCTCTCCTTAATCCACTCAACTTCCCCCACTCTCTCTTCCCTCTCTCTCTCTCTCTCAATCACTCTCTCTATAACTATCTCTACCCCCTCTATCACTCTCTCTCTCTCTCAAGCTATCTCTCTCCCCCTTCCTCTCTCTCTCTCTCTCTCTCTCTCTCTATAACTCTTTTCTTATCCCTTCTACACTCCCTCTCTTTCCATCCTTCTATATCTTGTGCTCTCTCTCTCCCACAACCACTCCCTTGCTACCCCATCCCCTTCTTTTGCTACCTCTCTTACTCTTTTTCCCACCCTTCATCCTTATCCATCTATCTCCTTCCCTCCTCCTCCTCCTCCTCTATCTCTCAGTCACTCTCTCTCTCTCACACACTATTTATATCCCCTTATACCACTGTCTCTCTCCCTCATTCACTCTTGCTACTCTCTCTCTCTCTCTCCACCCCCCCTTGTATCTCTCTCTCTCTGCTCCTTTCCACTCCCTTCCCTTCGTTCCCTCCATATCCATCCTTCTCTCTTCATCTCCACCCGTACCTAACTATATCCCCCTCCATTGCTATCTATATATCTATTTCCCTTTCTTTTCCTTCCCTCTATCTTTATCTTTCTCTACCCTTCTCTCTCCCTAATACCCTCGACTTCCCCTGCTTTCTATTCCCTCTTTCTCTCTCTCAATCACTCTCTCTATCACTATCTCTCTCCCCCTCTATCACTCTCTCTCTCTCAAGTTATCTCTCTCCCCCTTATACTCTCTCTCTATCTCTCTAATTCTTTTCTTATCCCTTCCCCACTCCCTCTCTCTCCCTCCTTCTATCCCTTCTTCTCTCTTTCTCTCTCTCTCTCTCTCTCCCACAATGACTCCCTTACTACCCCCTCCCCTTCTTTAACTACCACCCTCTCTCTTTTTCCCACCCACCCTCCCTCCTTATCCATCCATATACTTCCCTCCTCATCCTCCTCCTTCTCCTCTCTCTCAGTCACTCTCTCTCTCTCTCACTATCTACCTCCCCTTCTATCACTCTCTCTCTACCTCATTCACTCTTGCTACTCACTATCTCTCTCTATCCCTCTCTCTCTAGGAATCCATGAGACAAATGGATCTATGAATCCATTTGCATTATGGATTCCTAGCTCTTAGTAATGCATATGTGTTATAACACATTTGCGTTATGGAGGCCTATGCATCCTTAGCACAATACAATGTTTGTGCATGGATTTTTGCTATGAGCATTATAACGCATATGCGTTATAATGCATATGTGTTATTGCATTCATATCATATTAATGCACACAGCTCCATAGCACATATGTGTCATAATCTATATACATTATAACACATACACATTATAATGCATATGGTTATGGAGCTCTATGTATCCCGCCCATTTTTAAATTTGATATGCATTTAATGTATTAACCTTTTGAAATTAGTTTTTTCAAAAGGCATATATGTTATAACATTAGTGCATTTTAACGCATACCTTTTTTATGGAATTAGATAATATGTCCATCTGGAATTTAATGTATTAACAATTAATTTAGGTTGTTCATAATGCATATGCGTTTTGTTCTTTTATAAAAAAAAATTCCTAGGCTAAGATTTCCATTTGCATTCCAAAACAACAAAATACATGAAATCTGTTTTCTCTATTTGATCTCAACAACTCTCTTCTCTTTCTATTTATAAAATTCTCATCCAATCAATACTAGTTCATAGTTCGCGATGGGGAATTTACGCGAAATATGCTGAAAAACTACAACGAAGATGCTTGCAACAGAAGAAATGGAAGAACAAAGTGAGAAGGCATGGGAACAAAAAAGGAATCATATACAGTCAACTAGTGAGAGATAAGTTACCACCCCTCCTCCACAATTGAATTCAATTGTGAGGTATTAATTCGCACCCATGCTCCACAATTGAAGTGAAGGAATTCAACAAGCGAGATAAGGGACTATAGCTCACTACATCAGTCAAAGCGACCGAATTTTAGAGTGGAAAATATGATTTCAACATCAATTCCCATTGGTTCAACGATTATGACACCCAACCATGATCCATCGATCCATACTTCATTCCCTAGTTCATCACAACTTGATGATAGAGATGGTCAGGAAGAAAATTATTTGTTATTTGCAATCGGTTATGGAAAGGGTACCAACACTAATACATCATTTGTCGAACATCTTGGTGAAGAGATTAATGATTTTTTTCCTTATGCTACTTTCCAAAAACCATCCCAAATGTTACAATATCCAAATCAAACTATCCAACCTACAGTAGATGTCAATGTCACTCCACCAATTGAAAGACAACCCAACCTTTCCTGTCGGCGAAAGGAAACTCCAAAATACATACAAGTGGATGAGAGCACCTTGTATTCAATGGAAGGTAAGGTACCTATACACATTATCAATCTCCATTGTTCACAAATTTTAGAACGATATTTTGAACCTAAATCTGATGCTAGTAAATGTTGATTATTTTTATCTTTGCTAAAATCTAGGAGTTTGAAAATATTTAGAATAAAATTAGGAATAAAAGCACTGAAAATACAAAATCAAGTAATCACATTGTAAAATCACTTGTTGATGAATTTAGATCCATTGGTAAAAAACTCATTCACATGACAAGAATGCACCTCGACATGTATTGGCTGAATCAATCATAACTAAAAGCACAAGACAATTTCGTTTACTTAAATGCACATAAGAAATTGTTAAAATGCATCCAAAAAATTTAAAAAGATGTTCCATCAAAAGGCACAGCCTTGACACAGAGGAAGAAACAAATAAATTATGGGTATTAAGTGGTAGGTTTCCACGTAAAGACATGAAGTTAGTTGAATAGTGAAGGGATTAGTGCATGCATTTTGGCATGATAATACTAGGCCTTATTCAAGCATAAATGATGTGTTAAAACACTATAGGGGTTCCAAGGATCATGAACCCCTCATTAAACACTATCATGACATGACACAAACTCAAATTTATGATATGTTTAAAGCCACCCATGTAGATTTTAAGCTTTTTCAATGATCTTTTGAAAAACAAGAAGCTTAGTATGTTAGGATGAACACCATCCATAACACATGCTATTGTAGATATCACATAGATTTTGATTATTATTACAATACTTTTGTACATACCATCATTTTTCTCACTCTAACTATGCAGGTGAATGCTCAAGTACAATACCACCAATGTTAGCTAGAGATTTCATCCATACCATCATGTGTCTGAGGCAAGATGGACATACATATTATGAAAAACCTTGTGTAGATGGTACTTGCAAAAATTGTGGTGGAATAGCACTATGGAGTGAGTTCATCCATGAGAGTGAAGATCATCCATTTTGGCATACAATTGTTGAGAAATAGGTCTTCCAATACAAGACCTATTAGTTACATGATGGGAAAGAATGTCAAATATTAAATTAGCATAGTTAACAATGTCTTTGTGAATATTTGGTTAAAATTAGCTTATTGTATTTCTAATTGTTCTATCTATTTATCTAATTCTTGATCTTTATTTCACCAACAGGTGCAAGTATGCAATTTTATTACAGAGCTTTATGGAAATATTCAACATTACATTCATCATGTCGATAGGCTTGGTGGCAAGATGAACAATTTAGAATATGTAGAGATACATGCCACCTCAAAACAATAATATCAGTGGTTGATTTCGCTAAAAGCTACATGCTAAGACAACAAAATGAGATACACATTCAATACTATCATTCATGTCAAGTGAGCATAATGGTACATATCAAGTGAGTAAAGAGAAGCGAGTGATATTGAAAGAAAGTCACTTCTATATAAGTGATGACTAGAGCCATGACATCCATTATGTGCAACATTACTTCCAATTGTTCTATGATCAGTTGATCACTAGGGATATACCATTTTGTCGACATTGGATATGGTTAGATGGTTCCATAGGAAAGTTCAAAATGCATGTGTATTTTAGTGGTTGTCTTTTTTGTACATAAAATACAAGTTGTTGCATGTAAGGAAATATTTTGAGACTGGACATGGAAAAAAAGAGAACGATGGTGTCATTGCATGCATAAAATATACTGTTTGAATGGAAGAGATGAAGTTTACAGCTTCTCATCTTCAATATGCTACATCCATAGTTGGTTGGTGTACAAGTGTGATGGGAGAAAAATCAATAAGGAAAATCCAAGTGTGGAGATTTTTTTGAGAGGTGAGATATGTTGACCAATCACACACATATCAGTTAAACATGGTGCTTGGAACTCAAAGATTTCATTTTATCATAATCTCAAACAACTAATCCCTTGAAATATGTACAAGAAATAAGAATTGATTTTGTGGTCCTTTTAGCATTGATGAATGGGATGAGTGTGAATTTGTAGAGTTGGTTGATACTTGGGATCAAGTTATTCTTGGTGGTGATATGCATTTCTTGAATTAAATAATCCCTTTGGAATAGGATGAAATGCTAAATTCTACAGATTATGATCAAATATTGGATCTTCGGTTTAATAATATGTTACATTGAGGCATTATGCATTATACTTTTAATCTATATGTTTGTGAAGTTTGAGCTTTATCATGTACATATTCCACTTTTTCTAACAGATTTATGTGTACATTTTGTTCCATGTGTACGTAGTGGTTGTCCCAAAAAACAAAGAATGGTGTTTTGACTATTGGTTGGCACATTGCTTAGAGGGAAAGAAAAATCTTCTCAAACCTATTACATATGATGAAGATAATGATTTTCAGACTGACTCAATGGTTTCTATAGGTGAATACTTGACTCTAGCATCATAGCAAAACGAGAAGAACGGTTATGTGTATCAGGATTATAGACTAGGAAATGTTGTATACCACTACACCAACTTAATAGTCAACGTAAACATCAATTTACATACACTTTCCCACAAAAACAGGTCATAGGTATGATGCTTCCTACCTTGTTTCGAGCATAAATTGAGGGATACCCTTGGAAATAGAGATGATCCAAGCAACCTTCATGAGTGAGCAATGAAAAGAATATGTTGTTATGACTATGTGAGTGTTTTAAAATTCATGTCTTATAGTTTCATTAAGTTATTATATATTTTATTACCTCATGCGCTATGGAAGTGTTAATCCAACATATTTCTAAATGAATAGATATGGTAGTTTTGATTTCTATGTTGATGACTTCTTATTATTCTAGACAAGCTTACAGTTGAAGAATGCATTTACATGGCTCATTTTATGCCTATCATGATCACTTGAATTTCATCAATATATCCACTTGTAGTCCAAAAATAACCCTAAGAGGTCCTATTTCATGATTCAAGTAATCATTGTTTTCCTTATATGGCTAAAATATTCCTTAATTACTTAAGGTCCAATATTCTCGCTTCTAGGGCCTTGTGACCCATAACTGATGCTCAAAACCTCTTACTAGAATCAATATCTACACCTTGAGGATAAGGATACCCTTGAGAGGAAAATTGTGGTGGTTTGACAGAATCAATGCTATCACACACCCAATCTGAATCAGTGAATCCAACCAAATCTAGATCGGAATCTGCATCATAGTGAATGCCAAAATGTCTAGTACCCTGCACATAGTGCAAGATTATTTTGGATTCCTTCCAGTGAAGCTCATGGGACTGTTTCATATACCTTGACACACCACTCATGGCATAAGAAAATATTAGGCCTAGAGTGTGTCAAGTATATAATACTACCAATCAACTGTCTGTATAGTGGAGAATACAGCAACGGTGTAGAATCACCATCCTCAATACTGATTCCTGAGAGGAATGGGAATGGTGACGCTTTACAATCTGCCATATTAAAATTTTTTAGTAGGTCTAAAGCATATTTTGACTGAGACATGGTGATCCCATCAAAATTGTGAGTGATCTCTAACCCAAGAAATTGCTTCAACAAGCCTAAATCACTCATGCCTAATGATAGAATGATAGCATTAGAGGACATTTGAAGTCTAAAATGGGCCTCCTAAGGAAAATAATAAAATAATAGTTAAAATAATGAAATGATTGTTAAAAGAATAAATAATCTTTATTAATTTTGGAGGAAGAAAGAAAAAAACTACTATTTTTTGTTCGTATTTTAAACATATCTCCCTATTTTTTTACTCAAATTTTGAGTGGGATAACTCGTTGGATGTGGAATTTAATTATGCATCCAACGAGTACCCATGCTGTATACTTTTGATGGACCCCGCTGCTCCAAAAACAAGAAATACATTAAAAAACGTGATGAAAAAACATCATCATCAAGTTTTTTTAGGTATTTCTTGTTTTTGGGGCAGTGTGGGTACTCGTTGGATGTAGATTTAAATTCCACATCCAACGAGTTATCCCACTCAAAATTTGAGTAAAAACACATGGAGATATGTTAAAAATACGAACAAAAAAATTAGTTTTTTTATGACAAATATCTCAAGTCAACCATTATGGTTGACTCATTTTTTGAAATTCTATTGGTTCTTGAATTCCAGCCCATCAAGAAATTATGGTTGGCTCGTTTTATTATATGATGGCTCATTTTCTTATAAGGCCCATTTTAGACCCTAAATTTCCTCTAATGATGTAGTGCGGGTTTTATATTGTTGATCGAAGAAAGAGTGATTCCTGTAATCAAAAGGTCATCAAAATAAAGGAAAATGATCAAAAAATTACCTTCATGTTATTGTAGGTACACATTTGTATCTGATTTGCATCTTGCAAAATTTTTTGATAGAAGGAAGGAATCCATCTTTGCATACCAAGCTCTTGGGGCCTGTTTTAAACCATACAATGATTTCTTTAGTCTGCACAGTAATGTCAGATATGATATGCAACCTTCAGGAAGCTTCATGTAAATCTCTTCATTTAGTTCTCCATGAAGGAATGCACTCTTCACATCCATATGGTGCACTTCCCAGTGCTTAGATGCGGAAATTGCCAAAACTAGGCAGATTGAATCCATTTTTGCTACCGGTGCAAAGGTTTCTGTGTAGTCCACACCATGAACTTGTGAGAATCTTTTTTCCACCAACCTAGATTTTTATTTTCAGGTTGAGTCATATGAAGCAACCTTGGTTTGGTAGACCGATTTGCATTACACTAATTTCCTCCTAGGTGGAAGAGAAACTAGCTCCCATGTAGCATTTTTCTGAAGAGAATTGTACTCTTCATCTATGGTAGTTTGGCATCTTGGATCTCACTAGGAATGATAGTATGATTTAGTATCTGAACCTATCATCAAAAAAACTTTCTCATAAAGTAATGGATCAGAATATGAAATAGCCATACCTTCTCTTTGAAATTCTACTCGAGTTCTTCTTGGATCGGCAGGATTTCCAATGTTAGAACCAGCAGAATTGAGAGTCTTTTCTGCCTACTTTGGAAACTGAGGGGGCTCATATGGATCTGAATTTGAACCTGATATTTCATGTTCATTAATGTCCGATAAAATATCAGAAATATCAGAACACAAAATTTCATTATCTTCTTCTGAATCTTCTTCTTGGAGAGGAGGCAATTCAGCAGATTCTTCCTCGACTAGTTTTAGATCTAAAAGCAGTTCTTCAAATTTGACACTTCGCTCTTTGAATATATTTGTGGATATAATATCCATGAGTTTGTATCCTTTGGATTATTCATCATATACAATGAGGATGCACTCAGTACTTTGTGGTTCCAAATATCTTCTCTTCTTAGTCGGAATTCAGGAGCCAAAAACCCTGAGATTGGACACATCAGGATTGTGACTAGTGTAGGATTCGAAGGGAGTAGTACCTTTGATGAATGAGTGTGGAAATCTGTTTTGAATGTATGCAGAAAAATTCATGGCCTCATCCCAAATATTTGGAGCCAAACCTTTCGACTCAAGCATACAAGTGGCCATATCTTTCAATGCTCAGTTTTTCCTCTCCGCTACACCATTCTGCTGAGGTGTGTAGGGGACTGCGTGCTAGATTTGAATTCCATTTTCTGCAAAAAGTTGCAGAAGCTCTAATTGATATATTCTCCACCATTATCATATCTAAGAGCTTTTATCTTACTCTCAGTAGTAGTCTCAATAGAAGCCTTGAAAATATTGAATTTTTCTAGCACTTCTGATTTGTTCTTGAGAAAGTAGACCCATGTGAATCTGGAGAAGTCATCAATAAATGTCAAAACATAACTTGAACCATTCATGGAGGTATGTGGTAGCAGACCACTGATATCACTATGAATCAGCCCCAAAATACAAGAAGCTCTGCTAGCTTTTCCTCGATCAAACTTGTGCTCGGGGTGCTTCCCAATGATGCAACCCTTGCATATCCCTTTCGAGGATTTGATGTTTAAAAGGCATTCAACCATGGAATTATTTGGTAGCAACTGCAAATATTTATAATATAGGTGTCCAAGCCTCTCATTCCATAGCCGGCTAACCTCATTTCTACGAGTCAGAAGGGCACTTGGCTTTGAATGTGGCAAATAATGGGAAAACTCATATGTTTTTGTAGCATGATTTTCCTTTCCTACTGCAATGAGCTTTCTGGTGGAAATATAAGAAATTTCAACATTATTAGGGATGAATAAAACCTTCTTTGGTAAACCAGTGTGTTTAATTTGATACAGAGAAAGTAGGTTTGAAGCTAGAGAAGGAACATAGAGAACATTTTGAAAACTACCATGTTCTAAATGAATAGTACCTTTTCATTTCGAAGAAATTTGTGAATCATATCCCATGTGGATGGAGATGCAGCTGTCAAAGTCCAATTATGAGAAGGATTCTTTGCTTTCAACCATGTGATTCAAAGCTCCTGAATCTATGAGAAGAGCTGTAGAATTCGAAACACTGTCCATGAGTGCATGACCTCTTTCTGTATGATCATTGTTGTCCTTCTTCTTTGCACCAACTTGAAGAGTAATGTTGTTTTTCTCCAAGAGAAGGGCCATCTGATCTATATTTTTTTTCATGCATGATATTTTAGGATGAAATCCCCTACAACAATAAGAACACTTTGTCTTCTCTTTGCCCTTTTGCTTGTGTTTTCTTGAACCAGAGGGCTCATCTAACTGCTTGGTCTTCTCTTTTTGCTTCAGATGATCCAAGTTGGATTTCTCTTTATTTTGATTTCCTTTTCCATTCGTACCTTTGGGTCCTCCAACAAAAGGTCTTGATCTTTTTAATTTTTAATGGAACCCATTGGAAAAATCTTATCATGCTCTTTTTTTAAGGACTCAATGAATGCATTCAAGGTAGGGATCTTCCAATTCGGAATGGTGAGTTTTCCTGAATTGAAAGTAGAGACAAACACTGAATAATATTTTCCTAGCTTCGTGACAATAGAAAGAATCAACTACTTATCTTCCTTCTCAACACCACATTGCTTCAACTGTAGTACCAAATGCTTAAACTTGGTGAAAAACTCATTAATGGTTTCGAAATTTTTAGGATTTAGGGCAATCAACTCATTCTCTAGCTGATAGGACCTCATCTCATCCTACTTACCAAAGAGCTTGGAAAGTTGTTCCCACACTTCTTTTGGAGTAGTAAATCCACTGAGATGGAAAAGAAGATCCTTCAAAATATTGAGACAAAGAAAACCATAAGCTTCATCAAGCTTGTTGAAGTATTTAGACTTCTCTACTGCAAAATTTGGATCCGGTTCTAGGCCCATGGTGACTCTGTAGAAGCCCTTTGAGCGCAACACAATATCAACATCATCCTTCCATTGATGGTATTTGAAAGGAGTGAGGATATTTTGTGAAGAGGAGTCAATTTCTACAATAGAAAATGTAATGGGAGGGAGTGAGAAACCTTCAATCACAAACAAACAAGAACCATTTAGGTCGACAACCTGCACTTTTCAAGTTGCATCACACCCGACATAGACTATCAAGCAATATTGAAGAGTCGGATGCACAATATCTAAGAATTATGTGGAAAAATTTCAGTTTCTGGTGCAGAGTTTGAATATTTTTTTAGCAAACTTGTTCAATCTCCATATGTGTTTCTAGTGCAGAAAGCACTAGTGAAGAAGTGCAGAATCACTAGTGCAGAATCACCAGTGCATAATCACTATAGAAAATTTGTCTTGCCCCTTCCATGGCGCTCTGGTACCATGTGAAATCTCAAGCACAACATATCTATGGAACAAACACAATAGTTACTAGAGATGCATGCAATAAAATGTATGGAAACATTGTGCAGAAGGTTTGCAACAGTAAAATAATCTCATATACTTAGAAGATAGATTAAAATGTGTAACAATGGCTACAATAATCCAAGCAATTCGAATTCCAAGGTGTTCATTGAATTGAATGCATGAGAGTGGCTTACTTGGCAGTTAACACCACTCAACACATCAGTTAACCACTTAACTAATCAATAATTGACTCTAACTGACTATGAAACTGACTAACTGAGTCTAACTCAATGCAAAACTCAACTGAATGCCAAAAATTAGGAGAGGGCACCTTTTTTCTGCAGATTAACTGAATATTAGGTGAGAATAACACCAAATGAAGTCAATCAGTGTAGTAAGGCACCCTAGTATCACTAGTTGGCTGAATAAACTAGTAAATTTTGTTAGTTGGACTGAGTAGTGCACATTAGTCATGCAAATCTACCCCTGAATGGTGGAGGAGGCTCATATGATGGCCCAGTTGGATCCTAGAATGTAGGATGAGGATTTAATGATGGCCTAGTTGGCTCCTAGAATGTAGGAGGAGGCCCAGTTGACTGAAACTGTGATCTGCTGATGATGTAAGCACATGATGGAGTCAAAATAATTAGGATAAGTGGATAATTAAGCTTTTAAGGCTCAAATAAATGATGCGTGGTTGGAAAATTATCCAACATCCCGAGATGCATACATTTAGATGTATCATAGATACGACACTCCAGGATAGGTATATTTTTGTACAATTATGTATATATGCTTTCATGTTACATCATATTATATGTCGTAAATTGAATGCTCAATAATACTTAAGGGGTGTATTTTATTGATTCATGCAGGGGACCACATACATATATGAGCTCTTTCATAGTGAGCCACTGGTTGGTCCATCCACTTGTCCTAACTCATCGGACACAGTAGTAGAGGTAAGTTATAATTTATGTTCCAATTTAATTTGTGTTTATTAATCTCAGTTTAAATAATTTATGTTTTAATTCTTAATTTGAGATTTTATGTTTTAGATCCTAACTTTGAATTTCAAATTGTACAGGGAAAAGGCAAGGTCATTGCTCAAGATGATACACATGAGGACTGTGAAGGTCTTGACAAACTAGGCCTAGACACAGAGGTGAGTTTTAATTTATATTCCAAATCATTCCACATTTAGTAATTTCATTTTATACTTTATGTTTTAATTCTTTAATTATAACTTTAATGTTTTAGTTTTGAATTTTTAATAAATTTAACTTGTTACATGTAATGGCATCTTACACAAGAATCACTACAAGTGCGTGTCGATGTTGCATTCAATTTCTCGGTTGATTGGGATGCAGCCTGACCATGTCATCCTGATGAGGGACCATCTACCCATATTTTGACCCAAATGCCAGATATCACCATTGACTTGACTCAAGTGATTTTCACATCCATCCATTAAAATTTTGCACTTCTTGTTGAATATTATGCATTGGTCAAAAACTAACTAACTTACAAAGTTCACAATTTTAAATTTTACTGTATGTTGAGATCGAGGCCTTCTTTCATAGTTTACCACCTCAAGTCCAGCATGGGTCTACTACAAGTGAAGACAGTCATAGGGTCGATCAAGGGCCTCGTGGGGGTAGAGGCCAATGAGTTGATGATGTATAAATTTCCATGTTTTGGATGATCTTTGTATATGTTTTCATGTTTTGGATATGGAATTCTATCATATATATTGACTTTTATCATATATGCACTTTGGATATCGACTTTTCCAGATATTTTGTTATATATTTTGTATATTTTATCATATTTATGTCTTCATGTGTATTTTGTATCTTGATTTGAAATTGATCGTCTTTTATATTACATCTAGATATAGTTATTACAATTACATTTATGTTTTGTCATTTCAATTGCAAATTTAATGTACAATGATTACAATATAAAAGTTCAATCTCAATTACATTACAATTGCAAATTCAAAATTTAAAATCAAATTATAGTACAATTTAAAATTTAAATTACAATTTTACATTAATGTGTAATTTCAATTGGAAATTCAATGTGTAGTTATAATTTAAAAGTTCAATTTCGACTATATTATAATTTCAAATTTCAAATTTAGAATTCAATTGTACATTACAATTTAAAATTGAAATTACAATTACATTATGCTATCTACACATTACAATTCAATTATAATTTACACATTCTAATTCAATTACAATTTAAAATTTAAAATTTAATGTGTAATTTCAATTGAAAATTCAATGTGTAGTGACTTCTTAAAAGTTCAATTTTGACTACATTACAATTGCAAATTCAAAATTGAAATTATAATTACATTATGTTGTCTAGGCATTACAATTCAATTACAATTTACACATTCCAATTCAATTACAATTTCAAATTTAATGTGTAATTTCAATTGAAAATTCAATGTGTAGTTACAATTTAAAGGTTCAATTTCAATTACATTACAATTGCATTTGAAATTAGAATACATAACAATTTAAAATTTAAATTACAATTACATTATGTTGTCTACACATTACAATTCAATTACAATTTATACATTCCAATTCAATTACAATTTAAAATTTCAAATTTAATGTGTTGAAAATTCAATGTGTAGTTACAATTTAAAAATTAAATTTCAATTACATTACAATTGCACTGAAATCAAAATTTAAAATTAGACTACATTACAATTTAAAATTTGAATTACAATTTTTCATTGTATAGATGTAGTTTAAATTACAATTATATTAAGGTTGTATAGGTGTCGCATCTCCTTATTTTTATCAAATATAGAAGATTGTTGTGTGGATAAAACATTCTATGAATGGATACATGCAACTTAGGGATGTTTCTTGGAGGATTTAGTTTCTATCCATCCACATAAACTTTAAATAAAAAATTGTTTCCTAGAACTACAATCAAATAAAATTTACACATTTTATATGGTTAGGTGGAACTGTATTAAATAATAATTCTTGGTTTCTAGAGATTACGACTCTTTAACATATATTTATCCTAGATACTGATAATATTCAACTATCTAGTAGATCTTTAATATTGATTTTAAAGCATCTAAAAAAATATTTATAAAACTATTATGGAGGAAGTTCATGGAGCATTGACCATACATTCAAGTGTATTCAAAGCATCCATATGCTTGTCACATTGGAGCACCATGACCCAATTTTCACAAAAACCACCCATCTAGTATTTTTAATCTTGGCATTAAAGCATCTAAAAAAATACATTTATAAAACTATTGGTCACCTTGCAAAACAAACCCTATATAAACGAGGAAAAAACAACCTCCACAAAAATCTCCAATAAAATCTTCAACAAGACAACATGACAACTATGTCTATGATGCAAGTGGCATACATGTGACTCATTCATCTGGCCAATGGGTTATAGGAATGAAAGTCTCCATAATACGATCATGGTCAACTTTTGTCATCTTCCATCTCTTTGGATCACCTCTCTTCACCTTGATTTCTATTAAATGTATCTGAGATGCCACCACCAAATGACTGTATTGGCATGATATATATTCATGCATAAAATCTCTGTAAATAATATAAGCAACCTATTTTTTCACTCTTCAAAAACGTGTCCCATTAGAACCAGGCCTCCAATTTGCTATATGAACTCTTCATCTTGATAGGGTCGCATGAACCTGCTTTTAATTTGTGTGCACTGCATCAAATAATATGCCACATTTTCTTGATTGTGGGGGGGGGTGCAATGAAAACGAATATATCACCTGCAAGATAAATTACAAATATTATTCAAATTTCCTACATGTATTTCTACAAGATTTGTATATGTGTAATATATAATTAACTAATTAACTTAATTAAGTCTTGTACCTTCCCTAACCACATCAGAAACTCGATCATAATCTAGTGAGACCATTTCCTCGTCATTGTGCATCTCTTTCCATGTTGGAATTGGATGTGGGCCCTTTGGATTAAGAGGGACATATTTCCATGGTTTCACATATACATCATTTTCACAGTGATGAAGCCTGCATCCATTTGCATCAATGAAAAAATCACAAAAACAAGCATACTTCCTCATTTTAATGGTAAATATGTCACCCATGTCTTTACTCCGAATAGAATGTAATTCCCTCATACCAGGTATGGTATCACAATACCACAGCATGGATATATTCACATCACCAAGGGAAACATCCCAAAAGAACCTACATGGAACTCAATTTGTCATATATAAATTCCTATTGAGTAGGTGTTCTTTTGGAAAGGATGATATTGAATGTTATGTAGGGACCCCCGTTTCTGGGTCCCTCCTGAAATACTATCTACATAATGGGAAACATAATATAAAATAGTTTAGATCATAATAATGATAGAAGACTGAAAAATTAACTCAAACATTTAACTTAGCAAATAAAAATGGAATAATAAACCTGATTCCGATGGTTGTGGGTGAATCCACTTGTTGAAGATTGTTGTAGCTTCCACTCCTTGCCTCTTTGATCTAGACATCCAACTGACCACTCGGTTGACCTCCCTACTGATTCCGGGAATACACTCCTTCCTGAACCCCCAATTAATAGGGCCATAGAGATCACACACAAAACTAGGGAACCATAAGTGTGCTCCCCCCCCACCAATATCCCTTTCCAAACTCACAATAGAAGCAAATCAATGACTTACACTCATTATGGTAACCATCAAGCCATAGGGTGTCTTTCCCCATCCTCATTCCTTCCTTAAATAGGAAAATTCTTTGTGACACATGTCGCTTCATACAAAAATGAATAATATTCTAATTATTTAAATATAATTAGCTCACCCAGCCATGTGTCCAATTCCTAAGAGAGTGCACCTACATTCCAAGATTTACTCAAGTCTATCCCCCCTGATGATTCAATCTAGTTTCTATTTTTGTGGGTGCAAGTGGAGTTGGCTGTATGCTAATGTTTAGTATAATATTTTCTCCTAAAACAATATTCTCCATTATTTTAATTACTAATAATCATTTCATGTGCAAATAGCCTAAATGCAAATTTACATGCGCAATGCATAATATTCAATAATTGTTTTCATCTTGGGTCTAGGTACCTCATCGTCAAGTCCATTCGTCCCTCATTTTATTTTTGTCAACATGTTACCACATCGTCGGGTCCATTCGTCCATCATTTCCATTTATCAACAAGGTACCACATTGTCGGGCCCTTTCGTCAATACTTATTCGTTTCATCTGATTTACAGGAAATTCATGTAGAGATTTAGGATTCATTACCTTCAATCCTCTGTCTACACTCTATTGGAGACTAATGGTGCTAAGGATTAAGTCCATTCTTAATGCATGCCCCACAACCTCGTACGTGACCAATTCTGTCATGGTCCACTTCACATGACTTCATGCTCTCTTGAGTAAGCAGATAGGTGATTTTCAACTCGTACGTGGAATCTATACGAATTCGACACTGTCTTCTTTCTTCCATGTGTGATTTATTCATACTCTATGACCCATTTATTTCCTTTGTGAGTCAGTTGGTCATGGAAATTTACCTGCTGCTACACATATTCTCAAAGTACCTATCAATAGTATTGTCTATCATAACTTATCAATATACATCATGTCAATCAATCCATAATCATAATAATGTTTCGTAACTTTGCTAATCGTTAAGCAACACATGCAATCCATTCATTCTCATCATATATTTCACAACATAACTAATTGTTAAGCAATGCATGCAATTCGTTCATTCACATCATATATTTCATAAAATAGCTAATCGTTAAGAAGCACATGCAATTCGTTCATTCACATCATATATTTCATAAAATAGCTAATCGCTAAGAAGCACAAGCAATTCATTCATACACATCATATATTTCATAAAATAGTTGATTGTTAAGCAGAGCATGCACTTACTCATCAATTTAAGTAAAGTATCCATTTCTACAAGTATCATTCATTTCATTGTTTTTGTTTATCAATTTGTTGTTATGCAATTTATCATGTGTTTTCTTAATCATTAATACATATCCAAACTCAAGGACTACTCTATTAAAAAAAAAATTGTCAGGTCACTCGACAAGTGCTCCCTCAGTCTACAGTCATTCTAGGGGCATTACATACACCTCCTCTTATATTAAGCTTCTTACCAAAGTTATTTTGTTTTTGTTCTCGTAATTTCGATGCTAGGCTTTACTTTAATTTATATTTTCATCTTCTTGGCATTCTCTTTTATTTTTCTCAAACAATCATGGCCATAAGCACTAGTGGTTCTAATAATTAGTTTCCTAGATATTCTAGTATGGTTCCAATAAATTGTAATGCCCCATATTTGCACACTTAGTAATTAAAACTCTAATGTGAATTAGCTTAACATTTTCATTTGTTTTATTATATGTTAGACTCATCTAAGTTGAGTAAGACTATTGTTATGTGGATAAATGGACTCCCTATGTGTGGACAGTAAATGGAATATAATGTTTTAATTTATTAATGACAATAAATATGTTATTTCAATTGAACATTCAAAATTGAATATAGGATATCCATATGAGGAAGGCTGATTTAGTTGTTTGCAAAAGTACTTACATGATTATTTGTAAATGTCGTATTAGTGAAATGGATTAACACTTGAAAGAGTTGGGTATGGCTTTATATATGTTTCATGTTAATGATGAACTATTCCACATGTTAATTGGCTATGAGATAGGCGGATTCCTATATTGCCAAGGGCCACGAGATGTATTAAACATCATGAGTATAATGATGTTATATCAAATTTCATGCTATTTAATTGTGAATTACAATATTTATATGACTTGTGGGTGAGTGTGAGTTTGACAGGAATTGTGACTTTCCCAAAGTGGTTTTTCAATGACGGGACCCCTTAGAACAGTGATGGCACAGTATGGTTGATGTAGGGTGTTGACCCTAGTACTATTAGGGGGGGTGGAGGAATTTTCCACCGTTTATCCCCTGAAAACTGGAGTCGTGGGAGGTTTGTGTAGCGCACTCCCCTAGACGTGTGATGACGACTAGTGGATGTCTGATGGGGAAGCTTGGTTGATGTGGTCAATCGACACTTCCGCTTACGGGTTCTATATGTGGTTAGGTTGTGTAGTCGACGCCACAGTATATTGCAACAGAGGACGGGATGGTGAGGTCAAGAGATGGAAGTAGTGGTGATTTAGGGGCTGGATTACTGATGTGATGGATGGTACCAATGATGGATTGGATGGTGTTCTTGATTGTTATTAACCCCCATGATTATATGTTTGATTTCACCATTATGTTTATCTAATTTTGTCTTATTGTTTCTGTATGAATGATTATGAATGATGAATGATGCAGTGTTTAATTTTTCTTCTATATGTTGTTTGAGAGAATGTAATGATGATTTATTAGGAGCATTAAATGTGATTATTAGTACGCACGCTTAAGACGTATGCACTGGCCATGCATACGTCAATTCGTGATTACATTACTATGATTGGTCGATCGATGAATAAATTAATATGATTATATTATCTATTAGTAACTTGGTTGATGAATTGATAAAAGCATTACTTGTGTGTTGAAAGTATGAGTTTGTTGACTTGTTTAAAATGATTTAGATTTATATAAATTGATTGGATTATTAAGTAACATATATAATTATATACATATAATATAAAATATGTCATAATATAATATAGTATATGAAAATATCTTATTTGACTTATGAATGAAAGGATAATATAAATAAATGGATAGATAGGATTTGCACAAATTTTTAGAAATTAGTTGTCATAGCTGCATTAATATGGAAGCATGACAAGTGAGACTATGCATCCATGTTTATTAATATTTTAATTATTTAAATCAAATTTCTATTTATTTCGAGAAAATGAATTTATTGATTGATGACTATTATTTATGGGAATTTATTGATGGATGAGGATTTTTGGATATAAATATGAGACTTGAGAGTGGAAGGAGGGAGGTTCTTTTTCTCTTGAAGATTATTTTGGTGAGAGTATTCTAGGATGGAGAATTTTGGTATTTTGGGGTATGAGAAGTTTTGAAGAGTTGGAAGAGTTTGAGAACTCTTGGAAGATTTGATACATAGCCTACTAGTGCATCATTGTTCTGTTCTCTGGGGGTCTCGGGCACAGAGGGCCAAGAGGCCATTTGGATGGGACCGTTCAAATGGTTTCCTGGGGCTAGGGAGCCGGCTAGGCCCATAGTTGGCTGGGAGGTAAAACTGTGGTCCCGCTTTTGGGCAATAAAGAGGGAAGCAACTCGAGGAGAATAAGAGGAAAGCTTGCTCAGTTTGGACTCCGTCACCATTCTTATAACGAGGTATTTTTCTTGTGATTTTAAATCGTTTATATGTTGTTGTAAAATTATCATATGATGCTATTGCTACATGATTTAGGATGTTAATTTATGTTGTGTGAATCACCAATGAAGTTTTAAAAATTCTAAGTTATTTGGTGCTATTGCAAAATGCTTATATTTTGCTTATATGTTGTTATGGTTACACTTTGCTTATGTGTTGTTTATATGCTGCTAGAGTTACATGATGTATATTGAGCTTGTATTGACACTCTTATAAAATTCAAAAATAAATAAATAAAATAGATATTTAATTAGTTTAAAACTCTTAATGCCCTTGAGAGGCATTACATACATCCTCGTGAACTCACTAGTACAAAATGAGAAATTAGTGACTAAAAATTGCATATAAACGACTATTTTTTAGTTGGTGACTAATAGTTGCTAATTTTCACTATCTTATAGCTCGACTAACGTAGTTGTATTTATTTTAGTCATTAATAGTTGCATTTTTTAGTCAAATATTTGATCATTGATTTAGTCATTAATTTTCACCAATTAATGACTAAATCAATGACAAAATATACGACTAAAAAATGCAACTATTAATGACTAAAATAAATATGACTAAGTTAGTCGAGCTATAAAATAGTAGAAATTAGCTACTAATAGTCGTTTATATGCAAAGTTTAGTCATTTTTTAGTCACAAATTTATCATTTATGGTAGTCATTTATGACTATTTAGTAGTTTCATATTCATTATATAAATGACTAATTTAGTAGTTTCATATTATATCATTTCCTTTCATTATCAATCAATATAAATGACTAATTTAGTCGTTTATTCATTTTATTTGTGTTCATTATTAATCAATACAAATGAATATGATATTGTGAATAAATTAAAAAAAATGTCATACAATATTCATGCTCATCAAATATGAATAAATATGTGAATCATGCAAATTTGCATTAGTTAATTACACGACTAAATAATATCAAGTGCAAACATATAATTTCAACTATGTAAATTGTATTATATTAAATGTTAAGTATTTCAATACATATGAGTTCCCAACTAAATATCCATTAATGGACTAATACTAGTCCATGAAAAAATGGTCTCCATACTTTACATGAAAATCATCTACATCGATGACTTTTCAAAATTTTGAAATGGCCACTGAGTGAAATCTTGGCAATTCCCACATAAATCCAATGATTCCCTTATTGTCACTTAACAAACCCCCACTACACACTCGTACATCTTGTTGCGCAACATGTGTCCTTGGTTTTCTTAAGTCCTTGCCTCTTCCTACGTAGAATCTATCTTTTGACTCTATGATTTGAGACTTGATATTTTCCACCATCGAGAAATTCAACACTGCAAAGGTGAAAAGACAAGGTATCAGATAATAATGAATTCAAGAATGTTGCAAAACATCTATGAATTGAAGAGACACAATATCAATTAATACTGAATTAAATAATGTTTCAAAACACACTTATACTAATAGTACCAAAAGTTTGTCAGGAAGGAGTTGCATGAAAATTGTTCATTCTCAATACAACAATAAAAAAAGACTAAAAAAGAATGCACAGTTAGGTCAAAAAAGAACAATCTTTAAAGTAACAAATAGAAGACTTCTATTCAAAATTGAATACCATGGTTGGCCATCCTTTTGGCATAACATCATCGGCCTTGCCTAACTATAGTTTTTCCAATAAGATACAGTTACACAAGAAGAAGATGACCAAAACAACAACCAATATGATACAATTACACATAAGAAAAATTGCAAGAAACTTTACTTAGATATGTTAGAATTGACCTCTTTCAATTGTAAATAATTGATAGAGACCACATTTATTCTTATGCATACCTCCTTGTGGAAAGGCCTGAAATTTTTTGTATTGAAGTCATATGGCCCATCACCTCTTTTAGTATAAAAACTCATTCCAAATGTTGATTGGAAGGAGATACTACATTGTCAATAACCTCTTTATCCTGGAAACTTAAAGCTGGTTAGTGCAATTTAGTGCAAACAAAGAACAAATTAATAAAGTTAGTTACCTAAAAAATAAAAATTATCAGCAAATAAAATAAGAAAGTTGATCTTTGAATTCAATTTTTTTATCAATGGAAAAAAATACAATACCGACAATGAAGAAAGGATGTTGCAGTGCCTTCTCTATTGTTGGCCTCTTTTGAGGGTCCCAAGAACACAAACTCTATTTTGAAGTTTCCCATAATGAGATAATCATTTACAACCAACAACCATAAAATAATATTAAATTTTAAGATCATATTAAGGACATAATACTAAATATGTAAAATTGGGCATTAAACAAGACATTATAATAATAATATGCACAAAAGACCATGAAGGAAAACACCATGTTGCTTGGGACAAATAGAACAAGACATAAAGTGCACTAATTCCAATTTTGGCACTATGGTACATACCACAATCAAATCAAATGCTTCTAGGCTATCATGGTGAATAAGAGTTGAAAGATTGACTGGAATAAAATACATCATAAATATTATAAGTAGATTTATCTATAGAAGAGACTGAGGAAAACTATGTTCAAAACGGCATAATGGCCAATAAAAAATAAAGCTCAAAAAAATTTAAGGGACCTAGGGAAAGATGAAATTACTAAATGATGTAAGCTGCATGCCTTCAAGCCAAGTCTCATAATCTGGAGTACCAAGCACACCACAGACCTTGTAAATTTTTTCCAGTTCATTGCAAGTTATTTTCAATTATGAAACCAAGGGAGTCTTCAATGTTTCAATTTGGGATGAAGAAACCATCGGAATATTCATTTTTTCTATCTTCAAGCTTAGCTGGTATGGGAACCACAAGTATCTAGATTCTGCATCATCAAGAATAATTTAAAATGTTCAAGAATTTCTATTTTTTGTCAAGAAAGGGAGGATGCAAAGTGAATAGTTCTGCCAGTTTTCCCCCAACTTCCCACATGTCTGTCAAAAGCATAAAAAAAATTATCCTATCACAATTAACTACCTAAGGCTTATAGTCCTTGTATTTATTTGAAAATAAATAATTGCATAAGCTCAATATAGATCAAAACTATTGCAAGCTAGGTTATGATATCCTCAAGCTCAATAGCATGCTTGCAATCCCCAAATATGATGTCAAAAGCTTGGGTTAATAATTCTATATCTTCATTTAAACTGGGAAAATACATCAACTTGAAATGCTTCTAACATACAATATATCTTTCTAGTCATGAAGCTATAAAAAATTCCTGCTCATAATATTTTTTGCTAAAATAATATTTTATCTTTGCTACATGGAACCGTCTATTAAGATTCTTGCATTTTGTAAGAATGGCACCTTTACAACTTTTAGATACAAGTATGCATAATACCAAACAAGATAAAAGTTAGAACTAGACCAAAACAGTAACATATTTACACCTACCAATTGCAGTAGTGTATGTTAAATATTGCAACAAGAGTTCCAGAGCACGATACCTATCACCAAAGTTAGAAGGCATCAACTGTCAACAAAATTCCTACTTAGAGAAATAAACAAATGTATTTAATTTCTACTTAAATAATTTTTTCAATTGAAAGTAAAATCATAAAGGACATTCACCATCTTGTTGAAACATAATCTATATAAGGTGGTCAGGTAAGGACTTCCCTTGCCAGCCCAAAATATGCAATTTTAATCAACTCCCTTGTTACCAACAAGTTATCTGGAAAGGAAATCAGCCATTTATGTCATTTTTCTTAGATATTAACCATAAATACAAACTTGTTTACAAATGAGACTCAAATACATGCTCAAAGCGTGGGTGTACTGGGGTTCTTCCCAAGTGCTTAATGTAGGGTCAACACTATGCAACACTAAATGTTTGCTTTGTCCCCAACATGTGGGGCTCAATGCTTTCTGGATGAAATGTAGGGAATTGTTGAAGTAGAGTTTTGTTGTGTCTTCAGAGCCTATTTCTAAGCTTGGTTTTTGTTGTTTCATTTTCAAACTAAGTATAGGATTTATCAAATCTAGAACTGGGTGATCTAGGTGTTAAATTTTGAGCATCAATTCACAATACTCTAGGATCTTTACTGAGAGAATAACATATACAGTATATCAATGCATCACAATAAGCATGAAAAGCATCACAAGAATCAAAAGCATAAGAGACAAGAGACACAGAGTTTCCTTGGGGAAAACCCTAAGGTGAAAAACCCCACAACTTCCTCAGAGATAGAGAGAGCAATGGCTCAACCAAAGTACAACCAAAATACACTGAGATAGTCTCCTAGTAGCAGATGATCCTCCTCCTCACTAGTGTGCCACTTTCTGAGTGAGAAAGATGTACTTTTCTGAATGATCTAAATAGAGATCATCTGATCTCTATTTATACTAATCTGTTTTCCCAGTGACCTTATGGGGCCAACTTGTCTATCTAGGTACATCCACATTATAATATATATATTTCAGGGCTGACCCCACACATGGTGGTCTAATAACCCATCGGAAAGTACACACACTTGCGACACTTGTCAATCCACATGATGACACTTCCTTATAGAGGAATAACACATGTCTAATAAGGGTACAATAAATATATATAAAATACATAGATGAAATGCATTCCGAAGTTACATATACATCAACACTAGGAACTGTGGCACAAGGAAATAATGAGAGGTATCCAATAACACTAGTATGTTTCAAAGGTCATCTTGAGTTGGCTCTTGCAAATGACGACCATTGTAGGATAATCCTTCAAACATGTAACTGCAATGCAATGGAATAAGGTGAGCAGTGAAGCAATAGCGATCTGAAATATGAAATCAACTGAGAAATACTGAGTTGGAGCAAGGGGGATTTGTTGTTGGCATCGAGTATATTTTGAGTTTGAATTTTAATATGGTGATAGTTGTGAGAATATTCTTTCAATCTTGTAATCAAGAACTAGGTGGAATACATGAACACGAGTAGTGAATCACTGGCGATCCAAATGACTGCAATTAGTGAGTGGAAACAACTAAGTTTATCTTGACTCTCAACTTAATAATCTACAAAAAAGGAAGAAAACTGCTTCTAAGGAAATATGTATTCATTTTTTTTCACTTGGTGGGAATTCCATCTTGACAATGAGTGTGAATCATGATGTGGAATTCTTCCTACCCATGCTAGAAGAGCCAACATATTAAACTGGGCCCATAATCCAAATCTCTAATGTACATTCTAGGAACTATTAGTCAAAAGGAGCTATTTGAACAGCAAGTTAGTCCATTACCCCGTGGGACACAAAATTCCCATATGACCTCTTTCTACCTTCAAAGGTATTTTTACAATGATTAGTCAAAAGAAGAGACGATCAGTCTAAGCAATGGCCAAACAGGAAATACATTCCCACACATAAAGTTGAGCCACAAGATGTCAAGTTAAGCAACAACAAACTAATATCCACTCAATTAAAATAACGCCCACTGGAAATTCCAACCATAATGAAAGAAATACGATTTCTATAAACAATAGTCACATTCCCCATTTAAGAAAGAGGAGGCAACGCAAGGGTGACAAACTACAAAAAAGGCTCTGTTAAATGCCAAAATCCCCACATTAATCTTTTGACTGTTTATAATGCACAACTACTTACTTTCAAATAGAAAATCTAACCTCACTCTAAGAAATGGCATTTTTAACAATTAGTTAACTACCCAAGGTAAAGTAGCAACCTACTCACTTAAGGATTACTCTTCAAAACTCAATCACACAATAGACTTTATAGAGCATATTTTGAAAAGAAGAATATGAAATGATCAACCTAGTAATGGTAAAAAAATAAAATTATGGTTGGTGATAGAAATTATAAAATGTAATTGCAGATTTAATTCATACCAGCATCAAGTTCTATTATATCTTCCTCAGAATAACAGAATCCCCCTCTAGCTATAAAGCAAAACCTTGATACCAAGCATGTGTAAAGTTCATTAACTAAAACACAAACAAATAATTGGCATCCACATACATAGACATATAATTGTGATCTGTATAGGAATCCTCTTAATATTACATGATTTAAACAACTGTGAAACTCTTTCATGCAACAAAAAGCACAGATGTTCATCCCATTCTAGCAATTTTCCAACCTTTAAACATTTTCATAACAACTACTACTAGTGCTAAGTTGTTAACTATTATTTTTCAAGTAATTTTTCTTACAAACAAGCATGACAAGCCTTTTTTAATTTTGGAATCTAATTAAGACTGACACACTAAAGGAGTTTAAACTTTTCAATTTCTCCTGCTCAAAACTAGATGCATATGTCTCTTGGAAAGCACATAAGCAAGTGCAGGTATCACCTCCTCAATTTAGTTACCATCTAATTGCAAAGAATGGAAATTTTCTTTAGTATTTCACATAGCCGCAATTCAATTTAGAATCAATAGAAATTGGTCATAAGCAACTGATGAACCAACCACTCAACTACAGTTATTCCTTATCTTCAAGACAATCTGATTCTACAATAGACATTATAAATTAACCTCTAATTTAAACAAATAAACACATTTAGATGAGTCAAAACTTCAGCAGTTCAGTTATAGTTAACTGCACCTAAAAAAATAATAGAACATAAATGTGCAAGAATTATACTTTATTGGATCTGAAGAACAGAGAAAATGAGGCAAAGTAACAATGAAGAAACATGTTTCTTTTTTTATTTAAAAAATATAAATATAAAACAAATTCTTCAAGCATTGGCTAGAGAAAATTAAATCTTATTTCTGATAAAATTGGGGAGACTCTGCCTCCCTGAATTTCTTCTATTTCTGCACATCTGATATATACTTGATACATAGAAATATCTATTTTACATCTACAAATATCTTCCATGTTTACAGTCTTTATATTTGAATTTACAAAAAATCCTGCACTTTTAGTGCAATAATCAAAATTCAATATATATTTTTTCCAAAATGTGAAGACTTGGAAACCAAGAATTCAAATCCTAATTCATTTCTTTCCTGGTCATGGTGCTTCAGTGGAGCTACCAACTGCATCTCCTGAGGGGCTTAAAAGAATCCTACCACATGCCCCTACTTATCCTCTGGTGGTGCTTCCTCCCCTTGCAGTGTAACATATCTTAACAACATCATGTTCATAGTGGTAGTGCCTATTTCAATGATCTTGGCGAGGGTTCTTCACCCTCTTTATAAATTCTGTGTAGACAAGCCTCCCTTCAGCTTCCATCATTCACATAAGATTCCAAATTAAAAGTGTTGATAACTTCTGTGTAAAGATCTTCAAAAATTGTCTATGTAACTCAAATTCTAAATTGATAGACTTTTTCCTTCTAACAAGAAACTCAAAAATTTCACATGGTTCCACCCGTCTTGTCGTTCCAACAATCCAATATAACTGTGCACAGTGCAACCATTCTTCTCACATTATTTCTTCAACTCTTCTTGTATCATCATTTTCTCATGTTGAAGAACTGGCCCCTTCAATTCATCATAGGTAGGGATTTTATATCCAAGCCCAGTGACAACAACGGCATCAAACATTGACTGTTAGAATGGGTTATTTATGGAAATATGATATGGTATGTCACCCCCACAAGAAGCCCCTCCCCACAATCATGTCTGCTTCTGTATTTTCCTTTTTTAAAGTCACAAAGAATGGAAAATGTGTCATATGTTCAACTCTTGGGAGAAAGAAAGGTAATGTGGAACTAGAAGCAAAAAATTGGCCTGTAGAAGCATTAAAGGCCATGGTACTTCCAATTACCCCCCAGAAAAAATGTGGAGCCAGACTACTTGTAATTTCTCTTCTGCAAGCTCATTTAAAAGAGCATGTTTTTTAACCTTTTTCTGCTTAACTGCTTCAATATCAACCCTAGATTGTGCTGAAATTTATGAGATGACATTTGGATAGGATTCTACATCTTTGTGGGGAATTCTTTGTGCCTAAATTTGTATGTATATGGATTCACCATTTGAATTCCCCACAAAGATGTGGAATCCTGTCCAAATGTCATCTCATAAATTTTGGCACAATCTAGGGCTGATGAGAATTCGATCTCGACAATGTTTGTAGAAGCATGAACACATTGAAAAAAGAATAATGCAAGGTCAAAAATCAACTAGGCTATTCTCATCCAAAACTTGTATATTGTGATCTTATACTCTGCTTCTAACTCTCATTACAGAGATTGTAGTTGAAATATCAAAAACCAACTAGTGGCATAGTTTTATTATTGGACAGTACACTGTAGTAGACTGTTAAAAAATCAGAGAATTGTCTAGAACACTTTATTGTAGAAAAAACCAAACTGATGAACTGCATCCATGCAAAAACATAGGGAGTGTATGGAAATATAGTATAACAATGGCTATTAACTCTCTTGATGGAAATGTGCACTCACCAAAAGAGTGAAATACATGCAAACATATCTGAGCATATTTTTCTTTTTTGATAGAAACAAGAAAAGGGAGAGATCCACTAACATGTCCAATTTAGTATAATATCAGTCGATGAGTACAAACTTATTAAGTGTAAACAACCAAATTTATTTCAGAACCAGAGAATCCATCTTTTCATAATTTCTACTATAAAAAAATGATGGAAAGTCAGTATTGCTAAGAGTATTAACATCCAAAGATTAGTAAAAATAATACTAACCCAATTGCTGATAAATTCCAACCTTTGAAATCTTTGAAAACCATGTTTCTTGTCTAGTAGATATCATTTAACATATAATATTTATTGTTGGTCAGGCTCTGGGAAGTTTTTGCATCACTTCTAAGATGGAATTGGGTGAACTCGATAATGCGGATGTTGCTACACAATTCATAAATATCAGTTCATCTCTTCCCAAACAAAGAGATAGAAAAGATAAAGAACAAACATAATCATGCTAAATAACACTGATAGTGACAAGACAATTTAACAAATGACAAAATTGAGAACATTTTCTATAATTAAATGATGGAAGGGGAAGTTATGGTAAGTGTCTTTAAACTAACCTAGATAAGGATTATTAATGAAAGACAGAATTGAGAACATTTGATAAAAATAAATGATGGAAGACAAGGTAATGATAGAATTTAAACTAACTTGCTCTGGAGTTTTCTTGTAATATCGACTTTGTTGTACCCCTTGACCCAACAATTCCTTAACCTTGCCACCTGCATAGAGATTAAATATATTGATACTGATGGGGACATACATTTTTCCCTAGTCTGTATGAAAATATAGAGTAGTGATTTATTTTACTACATAATAGGATTAACATTATATTTTGTTATTTTGCATGTATGATGTTGTTATAGTTGGTTTGATTTTTGCATTTATATTTTTGTATCTTTTAGGTTTATTGCACTATGGTAATGTTTGAGGCTGGCGCACACTCTAGTATAGCTAATAGAAGTAGATATGTACTTTTTAAAAAACAATTCTTCTAATTTATGGGCTGTAAATTAACTATTTGTGAAATTGGAGAAAATAGAAGTCAATAGACATCTTTATCTATCCCTTAGCCCAACCTCCTGTGACAGGGCCATGTTGCTGAATCCTGAAACACACAATGCACTAGACAGGTGGGGAGCATATACCATAAGACGCAAACTTGTGCAGTTGAACTAACCAAAGACTTCCTAGCTCAAACATGTACTGGGGTTGATATAAACTACTAATGTTACGACACACTGAAATATATATTTGTTGACCAAGCCAAAGGCATGATTGTGAACTATTTCAGTCTGCTTCCTGCAATGCCTGTAGTGAAAAAAAACTATACTACCAATGTTATGAAACTAACATACATATTTGTAGACCAATCCAAAGGCATGGTGTGATTGTGAACCTGTTTAGTTTGATGGCTACAGTTCCTATATTAAAAAAACATAATTAACTGAAACTGCAATGTGAAGGCTATTACAAGATGGCAATTTCTGTTTTAAACTCGTTTTTATGACCTAGCCTATCTGAATGTCTTGGATGGTGAGAGAAGGATGAAATGTCCAGTATCAATATATTTAGAGCTCTGATGATTACACTTAGCATTATTAGTGAGAAATGAGAACAAGCACTTAGTTTAATCCAGACTTCCATGGTAATATTAGAGATAGCTTCCACCAAAACCATTTTCCAAATTGTATTTCTCAGTAAATTTCAACCTCTGCAAGGAAACCTCTAAAATATGATCCTCTGTGTAATCAGTTAGATAGCCCTGTTCCTCTATTAAACCTTCTTTTTCTGCTAATGATGCCACTTCCTCTTGCATTTTATCTGGACCAACATTTTTGGCATCCAGCAAGTTACAAGCAATCTCCAAGCCCTTAACCCCATGTACAGAGCCAGAGCTTGTACATCAGGAAAACCTCCACATCTTGCACTAAGTTTCTTCGCTATTCGATGCCCTGTGACCAGATTATTGGAAATTATTGGCACATTATAAAATGTACTCACCATATACCAAGCCTTACGCTCATGGTTGCATGACGGGTTGGCTTTGATACCAAACAATTCTAGGAGTAGTTCCATACAAATTTCTTTCTCCAACTACAGATAGGCATCCGCCCACATCAATTTTAATCCTAAAAAATCTTCATATCTCACAAAACACAAGTTTTGCGGTGTTTCTTCTTATCTGCTTCATGACCCCTCATCCATTTTAGAGTTTTCCATGACCCTATCAAAGGCTGGTCTCTTCTTTATTCCACAAGAACGAACTCTGGAAGATTCTAAACTGTAGACAAGCAAAGGAAATAGAGGTGAACCTGACTTCTCCCAAAGTTGACTTTATCCACTCTCTAGCGCTTAGCTTATATTGACATGAATAATCATAACTTGATCTCCCTTTTCAGCCAGATTATCAACCTAGATAGTAATAACAAACTTCTCAGCCAGATCTTTGGAGGGAACCGAGACTAGTGATTCCAATTCACATCAAACATTTTTAGCAGCCAAGGTAAAACGCTTCACCAGAAATTTTAAATGCAGCAACCAGTATCTAATCAACAGTGGAAGTAGTATTTTTATCAACATACCCTCTCCTTTGCTCAACAATGATTTCTGCATCATTTTGGATATTAAAAAATCAGAATATATCTTGTTTTCTTGTGCACAAAGATTTGTCCTATGGTTCCATTCACGGGGGCTCCTCTTTTCACACATAGAATGAGAAGTTCCGCCTTTCCTCCTTTAGAACTGATTTTCTTCGCAATTTGACGCCCCGTGACTAGATTATTGGAAAGTATGGGCACATTATAATTGACCACAAAAGAGCATGCACCAACAATCACAATCCCAGCACTAGAAAGAACTTGAGATGGGCCATAGTCCGGTGATAAACTCAAGGGACCAGAATCTAACCCTACTCATTGCCCCTCATGGTTGGGCTTGAAATAACCTAATGCTCTTTTGATGGAATCTAAATTTCTATTTTCATGGTGTGTTGCTCCATATAGAAAGGTCAGTATTGTAGCATGTCAAGGCCTCCTATCAATTATGTGATTGGTGGTGATATAAGAAATTCAATGAGATTATAGTTTGCTTGTTTATGTTAATATGAGATATTGAATGAGATAATATATGGTTTGTTTATGTTATCATCCAGGTAAATTTATGTTGGTTGATGAATACAACTAGCGGGATATAGGCTACACACACTACTATTAATCTGCAGAGAAGAGTAAAATCCTTAATTATAATTAACAATGATTCTGCAAGGAAAAAAAAAGTGATGCGGACCTTTAAGAGTGAGACCAATGTCAGCTACTAGAGATCGAGCCAAAGAGGCTACCTGATGGAGAGAAGCATCCCCCAAGGGGTGGTAACATATGTGGTCAAAAAATCCCAATCTTGGATGAGTTCCAGAATTCCCTTCAAGATTTATTGCCTGTAATGCAATCCTCATCATGCCCAATACTTTGTTTTGTGGAGGACAATATGAATGTTGTTGTTGTGATGAAGAGAAAGGAAATACAAGTCTGTAACCAACAAGGTTGTACTCCTTTCCTTCAAATGCATTGAGGAGGGAAGAATCATGTGAGTGGGCTCTAGCTTCCCTTTCTACGGCCTCCAATGCTTTGACATTCCTACTTTCGGAAACATAAATCTTACAACAAGCAACCACTACTTGCTTCATCATAAACAATCTAGTTTTTTTGTAAATGTATGGATGGAAAAGAGCAGGAGATAAATGCATTAGTGAGTATGGCCAAAAAAAAGTTTGGTTGATCTGATTCAGACCTGCAAAATTTGGATAAATCCCGCCATTGTTTGATGGGTTTGATCCTTCAACACTCCTATTCAAGGATTGAACTCGACATATCCTTCATGGACAGTGGGCATGGAAATGTGAGGTTTTCAGAAAAATAGGTTTTTTTAATGCCTGGCTCTTCATGCCCTACAATACCAAGCTAAGGTAGGATAATCCAAAACCCGCAAAGAGGATAGAGAGAGGTATATTGATCTTATTAACACATGATAAATTAAAGTGTATTGTGCATTTATTTAAAAAAAAAAATTAGGTGGTTCTTTTAATTGTGAATAATCACAAATGAATGGTATTTAGTTGTGTTAACGGAAATGAAATTCATGGCACATTCATGTTTTGGCACACTTAATTTTTGAGGTGATTTGGTTGTTTTTTTTTGTATACTTCATTTTTTGAGGTGGTTAGGTTGTTTGTTTGTGTAGCATGGTGATGAACATAAAAAGAAAAAAAAGGAATTCAAGTTGTAGGTGTTAATATTTATTGTTATGGAATATTTGATATGGGTTAAGATAGATACTATGATAGTCTATTGCGTGCATGGTGGCCTTGATAAATTGTTGTAATTTTACTCAAAATAGTCTATGACATGGATTTCAATGAATATGTTGTTATCTTTGATATTCCATTTATATTGCATAAATGATTATGCAATAGATTTTTAAAGAGAAAATGGGGCACGCTCTTGGCCATGAGTCCAAGATGAAGCAACATCAAATGTATTATTTACTATGATTCTAAAAACATTAAATACACGTTGAAACAAACTTATTCAACTTCACAAAGGCTATGATTTCTACTCAAAGTATCACAATATATTGGGTTATGGAACCTTCAATTCAAATTTAAAGCAGTGGAGGGTACAAAGGAATACCGTCTACGTTCACTTTAACTTGTGTATTTTTCATCGATTCATGGTGAACATGCTATCATAAATGGTGGAGAAGAGAATAATATCAGTGCTCATGAATGTGATGAGAAAGGGTATGGTACTTTGTTATATGTTTGATAATGTGTGTATTGACGTGTAGTGGTGCAATTGCAAGGTCAAAGGGTTTCATGGGAGTTCAAACTATTTTGTGGAAAGTGGTTTATGTAGAGAAATTTAATTTATTGCTAAATTGCGGTTGATCGGGTACCAATACAAGAGGAGAGCTATTGGTGCTCTGGCATATCCTCTTTTTTGCTAGTTCTCAGCATCTTTCTTTACACCATATTGTTGGTGGCTCTAAACTTATAGTTGATTGGGAAAAAAAATTGTGCTCTTTAAAGGTGATGGAGCTCTAATATTGGATGGCTCATGTTAATCTTCTGCTCATGGATTTTCCTAATGTCTCTATCATTCATATCTTCAGGGATTTCAATACACATGTAGATGGTTTCTATTTTTATATAAATACTAGGAAAGTGTTAGGAAATAAAATACATAGTAAATATGAATACCTAATTAAGAAGAATATTTTCACGATGAAGAGAGAGGACATAGGAAAACAACTTGAGAGGTGGTTTCATATTTTTATGGTAAAAGTAAACCTAAAAAATGATATATATTATACTAGTAGCTAGTAACTAATTGCAATTTTCCCGTGACTAGCTAGTTGTATTTATGATTCTTGTGACTAAATTAGTCATTTATGTTAGTCATTTTAATTTTAGTCACTTGTTATCTAGTCATATATTTTATCCCGTGACTAAATTAGTCATTTATCTTAGTCATTTTTTGTTGGGTTATTTAAAATTGCTCAATTTTAGTCGTTTATCCCTTGAAAAATCAATGGTGACTAACTTGTTTAGTCACTTAGTCACTTATCTCTCATTTTTTACTAGTGACTCAATCGTAATTTTGTGTTATGCAAATCCAATAATACATTTAATAATTGTTAGTTCCAACTAAGATTTCCCATATCTCCTATTCATCCGCGAAGATTGATGGTATCCAATTTAATTACAAGTTATATTGCATCAATAGCCATATCATAGTTACTCAATCATCCCTTCGCATAATAAATATGAACAAGAATTCAAATCCGTTGGCTATCCTTTCCTCCAATATGAAAAGGTGAACGTCATACTATATTCGGTAAAATATTGATGGTAACTTATAATCACCGGTTAACAAATCCAAAGCAGTTAAAAAATATTCCAAAATTGAATTCCCAAAAGACTACATCCAAAGCCTTAATTGTTTTTATTAGTGTTGATTCTCAATTTGACAGGATTCCAAGAATCAGTACTTATTCACTTAGTCAAACATATTAAACTTTAGCTATTAGTCCTTTCATCGGTAACATCATGTTTAGGTCAATGATATTATCACATACTTACCTTGTTTCATCATTTATGTTGTCATAGGATCACTTAGAAAAGCTTGTAAAGTGAGATTATGTGCATTGGATTAGTCGTATCAAGTCTCATCTAAGTACTAGTGGTTTTCTTATGTAACGCCCCATATTTTGACTAGGCATATTTATCAGTCAAACATACTGCACTTTAGTCGCTTATTATCTATTGGACTCATATCGACTGAGTAAACTATATTACGACATGATAGACCCGATTATATGATGTTACTATGTTTTATGATTTCACTATGATTATGATGTTACTATGTTTTATGATTTCACTATGATTATGATGTTACTATGTTTTATGATTTCACTATTATTATGATGTTACTATGTTATGTGGTTACGATGTCATGATTATCATAGGATTCCTTCATTTTACGATTTTAGTATATGTTTATATGTTTTCATTAATGAGATGTGGAATATATGTGTTGGAATGTTTGGCATTGCTATCAGAGGTGGCATAGTTCAGGTTTAAGTGTTAGCTTGGTTGTCATTGATGGAAACTAGATAGTGACAGAAAATTAGCAAGAAGGAAATGGCTACAAACAAAGACAAAAGAACAATTGATGGCAATGAAAGATGTTGAAGCCTAAGAGACCACTTGCCAGGCCTCTTACCCAATACTAACTATGGATTCGACCTCCAAAGAATCCAAAACTGAGTTTAAGGTTGTCATATGCCCAAACGTTGATATAATGGAATTTCAAATACTGTCATGAGGCTAAACCCCGGGTGCAGAGCATGGCGTCTTGGACCTGGCCATAGGGCGTTCTTAATGGCTCAATACTTAGTTTTCAAACCCGTGAGTATGGTGCAGTCAAAGCCATGGCTCCAACTTCGACCAACATGCTCCATGCTGCCAGGAATGAGGACTTCACCTATTCATCAACCGAGGGTTTATTTGCTATGTTCCTGGAACAATGGGTGAAACACACAGTTCCTTCCCAATTCTACAGCAGAAGTATATTATGAGGGGACTCAAATTTAGTCCTTCCCACTATCACTTCCTCGAGTCACTTCCAGGTGTAATCAAAACTGTATTTCTCAATCTCTCAAAACGATGGCTCTCATTACTTCACCAACAATGGATTTTCTTCTTTCCTGCATCTAGTGATTTCGGGTTCTCTTCAATAATGCTTGGATGCACCCTCCTGGTGATTTGAGGTAGTTATTCTTTGAAAAGTCAAATAATTCAACATGTTTAATCTAATGGTGGCAATTAAAATATTCATCCTAATCAAACGGTTGCATAGATGATTGATTGATCGAAGGAGTACAGGTCCAGAAGATCTATGCATGGAAAGTTTTTTAAATACATAGTCATACATAATTGGTAAGAATAAGAAAATGTATAGAGGGTTAAATAATTTCATTCACAATACATACTTAGAGCTTTGGATTAGTAGTGGTTTTGTTCAGAACAAATTCTGATGTGAGTAAATAGACAATGATGATTTAAATGCTAAATATTTGACAGAGAAGGTAAAGAGTTGGTTTGCAGATTCTTAGTGACATAAAAGAAGATTTAGGGTGGTAGGGAGGAGCAAGGGAATACTGTAAAGTATTCTGTGCAAGTTGGTGCTTGTACATCTGGGAGTTGTAGCTTCCATTTAGTTGGTGCTGAAGAAACAGAGGTAGCAGCCTCATCTGGGTTGTAGCTAAGATAAAACAGAATGTAAAGAGAAGTTGGAGCTTTCCTTTCATCCTAAGAAGAAGATGTTTTTACCTTTATGGGTTTCCACAGGAAAATTAGTGCCTCTGCATATTTTATGTGATTGAATATTGTTTATGTGCCTTATATTTAATTATGTTATAACAATATACCTGCTATAAAGGAATGTGCATAGAACATCTCATATCATATTTATTGTCACACATCATCAAGGTTAAAAGTGAAAAAGAATGTAAAATTGTTTAAGCACAGTAATAACTGATTCACCCCCCCCCCCTCTCAGTTATTTGAATACTTTCAACAATTGGTATCAAAGCAGTGTTCCTTTAGTCTAAGGTAGATCTGAAATCTTAAACATGACAAGCCATGAAGGCTCAACCAATAAAGCTCCTTTGTTTGATGGAACAAATTTTGCCTTTTGGAAAGTTAGAATGAGAACATATTTAATGTCCCTAGGTGCTGATGTTTGGTAAGTTGTATAAACTGGATATACAAAACCTGTGGTTCTTGCTTCCAAAGATGACAAGATGGAATTCAGTTTTAATGCTAAGGGAATGAATGCAATATTAAGTGGTCTTGCTGAATCTGATTTTGTGAAAGTGATGCATCTTGAATCTACTAAAGATATGTGGGATAAAATTATTAGTAGCTACAAAGGGAATGAAAAAGTAAGAGATGCCAAGCTTCAAACATATAGATTAAGATTTGAATAGTTAAAAATGAATGAAGATGAGAGTGTGAGTAAATATTTTTTAAGAGTTGAAGAGCTTGTAAATGCCATAAGAGATCTTGGTGAAGAGATTGATGAAGCTCCTCTTGTTCATAAGATTTTGAAATCTCTACCTGATAGGTTTAATCCAAAAGTTTCTGCCATAGAAGAAATGAATGACCTTAAAACTCTATCCTATGATCAACTTCTAGGAACTCTAACTACCTATGAAATGAGGATCAACAAAGATAAAAATACCACTAGAGAAGCCTCCTTCAAAGTAGACAAAAATATTGATTTTGAAATGGATGAGATTGAAGCAAAATTTGTAAGAAGACTGAAAACTGGATCAGGGAAATATAAAGGCAAGTTGCCCTTTAAATGTTTCAATTGTGGTAAGGTGGGACACTTTGCATTTAAATGTCCTTATAAGAAAAGAGATCAGAATCCTGTTGATAAAGAGAAACACACATATAAGAGATATAATAAAGATAACAATTACAAGAAGAAAGGCTTGTGTGCAAATGATGTTGACTCTTCAAAAGCTACAGATAGTGAATCTTCCTGTGAAAATAAGTAGAATGAGTTTATGCTTATGGCCATAGAATATCTTGATATTGATTTTCCAAAGAGTGACATGAATGATGAAGATGATGTATTTGATATGGAAGGTGAGTTAATTAGTGCATTGGAAGAAATCGATAGACTCGGACTAAAGAAGAGGAAACAAAAACAGTTACTGATACAGTATGAAAAGAATGACAAAGAACCTAGTACATACTGTATTTTGGTAAAAATAGAACTAGAAGAGGCAAATAAAATAGAAGACATTCTTAAACAATAGTTGGCTTAAAGTAGAGCAACATGTGAAAAGTTAGAAGAAGAAGTGGTGACTGTTAAGAAAGAATTAAAGAAATTCCAAACTTTGCATCATCAAAATTTTTCAAGCATTAAAGCCTCATAAGAGTTGAATAATATCTTAAGTAAGAAAAGATCTCCTTTGATCAAATCTGGTCTAGGCTATGAACAAGGTTCAAGCAGTAGTCACTCGGAGAATAAAGAAATAACTAAGGTGATCAACTTTCAAAGAAACAAGCAATCAGAATTCACAAAGTTTGCAATCTCCATCAAAGCTGAAGCAGATAAAATTAATAGTAATGACAATCTAATGAATGATAAAAAATATATAGCTACATGAACAAAAAGAAATAATCTGCAGTCAAGAAAGCATGAAGAAGAAGATATCCAACACAGAATGATAAGGCAATCAATTTGAAGAGGACAGCCAAGATTCAGGTATCAAAATTTCTTTAATGGTTACTGTTATTGTTGTCCTAACTTTGGTCACAAAGCTGCAACCTGTGTTTTCAATCTTAGAAACACTCAACAAAGAATATTTAGCAATAATCAAATGTTGAAGCATGGAATGAAACAATCAGTGAATAATCATAACCACTGTACTCCATCAGCAATCAGAAGAGGAATTCATAATAGAAATGTCAATCCTTTTGATCTTCTATACAATGAACATGAATGTTATATCTGCCATAATTATGGACACAAGGCTTGATAATGTTATTTGAAGAACTACAAAAAAGATTCAAGAGTGAATTATTTAGCTGAAAGAAAAGTGTGGAAGAAGAAAGAAAGCAATCAGTTTGATTTAGTGCTTTCTGTTCAAAGACAGAAGGACCCATGGTATATTGACAGTGGTTGCTCCAAACACGGTTGCTCCAAACACATGACTGGGGATAAAGGTAAGTTTATGTCTCTAAAAGAACACAAATTAGGAAATGTAACTTTTGGGAATGATGCTCCAGGAAAAATCAGAGGTGAAGGAATGCTAAGTCTAAGTAATGGCAAGGGGAAAGCTCAAGATGTATTGTTTGTGGATGGTTTTAAACATAATATCCTTAGTGTCAGTCAAGTCTATGATAGGGGATGTGAAGTGGTTTTCACTTCTAAAGATTGTAAGATAAAATCTGTAAACTCAGGACAGTTGGTTGCAAAAGGAATAAGGATAGAAAACAATGTCTATGTTTTGAGAGAAGAAAAAGAAGAATGTTATTTAAGCAGGTATGATGAAAGCTGGTTATGGCATAGGAGACTTGGACATTTGAACTTTGATCATTTAATCAAACTTAGATGAAATGGGGGAGTAAAAGATCTTCCAAAGATATCAATACCATATGATGTTGTATGTAAACCTTTTCAAATGGGAAAGTTGACTCGAACTCAGTTCAAATCCAAAAGTTTCCCATCTTCAGATAAACCACTTCAATTAGTGCATATGGATTTGTGTGGACCATCAAGGAAGGAAGGTACAAGAAAAGAGAATTACTTTATGCTGGTTTTAGATGATTATTCTAGACTTACTTAGGTTGCTTTTCTGAAAGAGAAATCTGAAGCTTTTGAAAAATTCAAAGTATTTAAAGATCTGACTGAGAATCAAATAGGAAGAAGACTTACAGCAGTAAGGTCAGATAGAGGAGGAGAGTTTAGCTCAAGGCATTTCAAGGAACTTTGTGATGAACAGGGTATCAAAAAAGAGTATACAATTCTAGGGACTCCACAACAAAATGGAGTGGTTGAGAGATAGAATAGATCAGTTCAGCAGATGGCAAGATCCATGGTGAAAGAAAAGAATATATCTCAGGGCTTTTGGGTAGAGGCAATTCATACAGCTATTCATATACTTAACAAAGCTCACTTAAGGCCGAACAATGATAAAACTCCCTATGAATTATGGTTTGGGAGACCTGCTACAATCAAGCATTTCAAAGTCTTTGGGAGTAAGTGTTATATCAAGAATAATGATGAGCATCTTGGAAAATATGATGATAGGGCTGATGAAGGTGTTTTCCTAGGGTATGCTACAAACAGTAAAGGATATAGATGTTACAATAAGAGATTGCATAGAATGGTTGACTACATTGATATTAAAGTAGATGAAGGGAGTCATGTAAAAGACACTCAGATAAACAATGATGACTCATGTACAAAAGATACAGCTGAAGATGAAGAAGAATAGGTCCAAGAATCAGAAAGAGAAGAATATGAGTCAGAGAATGAAGAGGCAGATTCACCACAGCAATCAATAAAACCTCCTTCTAGAATTATTCAAAAAAATCATCCTGAAAGTCAGATTATTAGTGATCAAGATAAGGGTGTTCAGACAAGAAGAAAACTACTCAAAGATTCATAACAGTCACATATTGCCTGTCTATCCATGATAGAACCCAAGAATTTTAATGAAGCCAGTGAAGATGAAGATTGGATAACCACCATAAATGAAGAGCTTGATCAGATTGAAAAGAATGATACTTGGGAACTTGTCCCTAGACCGGCAGATAAGAATGTGATAGGGACCAAATGGGTATTTAAGACTACGATGAATGAAAAAGGACAAATCGTGAGAAATAAAGCTAGACTGGTATGTAAAAGATATGCACAAATTGAAGTACAAGACTTTGATGAGACATTTGCACCTATGGCAAGAATGGAAGCCATCAGAATGCTTCTTGCTTATGCATGCCACAAGAACTTCAAGGTTTATCAGATGGATTTCAAGTCAACATTTCTAAATGGAAATCTAGAAGAAGAAGTATATATGGAGCGACCTGAAGGATTTTCACTAACAGACAATTCTGATTATGTCTGCAAATTGAAAAAGGCATTGTATGGATTGAAGAAAGCACCAAGAGCCTGGTATTCTAGATTAGACAAATATCTACATGACAAAGGATTCAAGAAAGGTATTGTTGATAGCAATTTGTACATCAAGTCTAAAGGTGATGATTTATTAGTTGTGTTGGTTTATGTTGATGATATCATTGGCTACACTAATAATCTCTATGTTCAATGGTTTGCTAATGCAATTAAATCTGAGTTTGAAATGTCCATGATTGGGGAGCTGTCATATTTCCTTGGTCTTCAAATCACTCAAAATTCTAAAGGTCTATTTCTCTCTCAAGAGAAGTATCTGAAGGAGATGTTGAAGAGGTTTCAAATGGAGAATTCTTCACCTATCAGTACTCCTATGTTTGTTGGTTGTAAACTGAGAAAAGATGATATTTCACCTGATGTTGATCAAAGAACTTACAGGTCCATGATAGGTAGTGTTTTGTACATCACTGCATCATGTCCTGACATAATGCATGCTATTGGAATGGTAGGAAGATTTCAATATGCTCCCAAACAGAGTCATTTAGCTGCTATGAAGAGAATTTTCAAATATTTGAAAGGTACAATGACTTATGGTCTTTGGTATTCTAGAAATCAAAACTTTCAGTTGATTGCTTATTCAGATGCTGACTGGGAAAATCGTGTGGATGAGAGAAAGAGCACAAGTTGAGGTGCATTATTCTTAGGTGATTAATTAGTAGCATGGATGAGTAAAAAGCAAAGTTCTATTTCACTGTCAACTACTGAAGCTAAATACATAGCTGCTGCAACATGTTGTACACGGGTATTATGGATGATACAAACTCTTGCTGATTTGGATGTAAAATATTCTGAACCTATCCCTATTCACTGTGATAACACAAGTGCTATCAGTGTGTCTAAAAACCCTATCCTTCATTCCAAGACTAAGCACATACTAATTAAGTATCACTTTCTGAGGGAGCAAGTCACAAACAGAGTGGTTCAATTGAATTTTATTCCCTCTACAGAACAAACAGCTGATATCTTTACTAAACCATTGTCCAAGGCATAGTTTGAATATCTTCGTCAGAAGTTGGGTGTCCTACCCAATTCCAACTTACCTCCTCACCATGATAGGGGGATTCTGGGTTTATTGAATATCAGATATGTGCTCATCATGATTTCAGATTGACTTTTCCTCATGACCAGATTATTGAGTTCATCTTGAAAGGGGGAGTATGTGTGTATTTCAGATCTGATTATACTATAAGTTCTGTGTAGTTCCTCATGCCCAAGTTTTTGGATTCTTCTTGATAGGGGGAGCTGTTTCTGTAAAATGTATCTTTGAGATTAATGTCAAAGGGGGAGAAGGTTATGCAGGATAACAATGACAAGTAGGAGCTGTTTTTAAGGTTGTTTCAGGATTGCCATGAATTCCAAAGGGGAGATTGTTGGAATGTTTGGCATTGCTATCAGAGGTGGAACAGTTCAGGTTTAAGTGTTAGATTGGTTGTCATTGATGGCAACTAGATAGTGACAGAGCATAAGCAGGTTGGAAATGGCTACAAATAAAGACACAAGAGAAATCGATGGCAATGAAAGATGTTGAAGCCTAAGAGACCACTCGCTAGGCCTCTTACCCAATACTAACTATGGATTTGACCTCCAATAAGAATCCAGAATTGAGTTTAACGTTGTCATATGCCCAAACGTTGATATAATGGAATTTCAAATAATATCATGAGGCTAAACCTCGGGTGCAGATCATGGCATCTTGGACCTGGCCATAGGGCGTTGTTAATGGCTCAATACTTCATTTTCAAACCCATGTGTATGGTGCAGTCAAATCCGTGGCTCCACCTTCGACCAACATGATCCACGCTGCCAGGAATGAGGACTTCACCTATTCATCAATGAGAGTTTATTTGCTCTGCGCCTGGAACAATTGGTGAAACGCACAGTTCCTTCCCAAATCTATAGTAGAAGTATATTATGAGGGAACTCAAATTCATTCCTTCCCACTGTCACTTCCTCAAGTCACTTGTAGGTGTAATCAAAACTATATTTCTCAATCTCTCAAAACAATGGCTCTCATTACTTCACCAACGATGGCTTTTCTTCTTTCCTACGTCTGGTTATTTCAGGTTCTCTTCAATAATGCTTGGATGCACCCTCCTAGTGATTTGAGGATGTTATGTTTTGAAAACTCAAACAATCCAACATGTTTAATCTAATGGTGGAAATTAAAATATTCATTCTAATCAAACAGTTGTTGCTCCATCATGGGTTTCTCGACTTCTCGTCCAATGATAATCAATCTAACGATATAATTTTAGTTATGGGTAGCTACAGAGGTTGTAATTGTTTCTTGTTTGGAATTCGAAAGGATGGAGGAAGCTAAAGTGGTCATGCTGAAGAAGTATAAAGGCGGGATTTAGAGAAGGTGAAAAGACAAAGCAAAATAAAGGAGAGAAGAAAGCATGCACAGATGATTGATTGATCGAAGGAGTACAGGTCCAGAAGATCTATGCATAGAAAGTTTTTTAAATACACAGTCATACAGAGTTGCTAAGAATATAAGTAAATTTCTTTGAACTCTTTGTTTGATGGACAATCCACTCGAGCAGACGCGAGCTGGATCTCCCTAGCTCAATGTGAGTCTAGAACAAATAGAACATATTACAAATGGATTTCCTAGATCTACTTAAGGATCAAGTGTTAGATGTCTTACCTCTTACTTCGTAATCCTTTCTCATGAATGTTGCTCCACGTCCAGCGGTCGTCATATCTCAGTTGCAAGACTTATTAAGACACAAAGAACAACACAACACAAGTAAAGAGCATCTATACAATAAGATATCTAAGTAAATAGTTAAGCAGGTAAACTACTCAATATCATCACACATTAACAATATTGGTGGAAAGCATTTGTATTACTATAAATAGGGAAATACATAGTAGAGACATAGAACTACAACCAAAGCTTAACGCTGGAGCCCTTCTCTAGCCAAGCCATTTTCCATATCCTCCTAAGGAAGTATGCGTCTCCCAATAGATGAGAAGAGATCTATCAAGGATGATTTCACCAGCATGTAGACACTATAGACTTCTGCCCTTTGGAGAGGGGTAGAGCTTCACTTATATAGGACTAAGTGGATAGGGTATGGATAGGATAGGTTGAGATATGGTAGGAGAGAGATAGGGGATCCTTCCAAGAGGTTATGAACCGAAGGCTAGCTCCCCAAACAAGTCAGGGATAGGGATCTAGGTTAGCAACCTTCGAGAATGAGCTCGAAGAAGCTATTTTTTCTATTTAATTGACTTCGTCACACCCTGTAATGGAGCAAGGTGTGACGTCACAGGATGCATGAGTACAGCCTGCGATGATATCTCAAAACCTAGTAGAAGCACAATGATGTCCTTTCCAGGTAAGTGGCTTAGTCATAGGGTCTTCAGGGATGTATACACTGAATCCAAAGGTGGTAATATTTTAGGTGTAACAGAATGCCCCCCAAAGTATGAAGCTGTTTAAATATTGGATAGGTGAAATGCTTTGACAGAAAGAATGGAAAAATGGACTTGTCGAATGAAGGACGCTGTTGTAGTACAACTAACTCTGAATTGGAAATCTCATATGATGTACAACATGGCTGCCGACCAATACAATGCAGATCCATGGTAGTAATGACCGACTGAACACAATCATGGCTACTAGACACAAGGGTACAACCAGATTGAGATTCACCCCATCGACCAACACAAGACTGCTTTCATCTATCCTTGGGGAACATTTGCATACTGCAAACTTCCATTTGGTCTCAAAAATACCGATTCCACATTCCAGTGGGCCATGTCGTACGCTTTCCACGATGTGAAGGACTTTGTGGAACCTTACTTGGATGATCTCCCTATCCATTCGAAGCAGCGTGAATTCCACTTCGATCATTTGACGACCATTTTCCTCAGATGCAGGTGGTACAATATTCATCTGAATCCTCATAATTGTATTTTCTGTGTCAATTTTGGATGCCTCTTAGGGTTTATTGTCTCAAAAGACAAGATCTACATTGATCCCTCGAAGGTGGAAGCCATCGTCTCTCTTCCACCCCCAACCAATATTACAAAACTTCAGAGTCTGCAAGGACAAGCGACTTATTTACGGTGCTTCGTTTGTAATTTCATTCTAAAGATGAAGGGTTACATGAGATTGATGAAGAAAGATGTCCCCTTCATTTGGGACAACTGTGCTCAACAATATTTTGATAGTTTGAAGCATGCCATCACACATGCCCCTATGCTCCAACCGTTGAATTACTATCGAGATTACATTCTATATCTTGTTGCTTCCGACATCACTGTTGCCATGGTTTTGGTCTAGGAAGACCAGGATGCCCAGGAACATATGATATATTATGCTAGCAAAGGTCTTATTGACACTGAAACCCAATATTCACATGTTGAAAAACTCGCTCTCGTGACCGTCATAGCCATGCAAAAGTTTCGACACTACATTTTGCTCTGCACCACCACCATCATTGCTGATTCGAACCCCATGTACCACATTCTAACACGTCAGGTTCTTGGGGGCAAGTGTTCATGCTGGACCATGATACTGCAAGAATTTGATCTTCCTTTTGAAAAGGCCTAGTCTAAAAAATCATTGGTGTTTGTCGAGCTCATCTGCGACCTCCCCTATACTAATGAAGAGTCTGAGCCCAATGAATCCTTTCCGGATGAGTCATTATTTCTTATTAGTACATCTGACCCATGGTATGGAGATATCACATTGTATCTTCAAACCCAACATTTCAGTCCTCAACTGTCTCGTGATGACCGTCGTCGCATATGCCACCATGCAAAGTATTACTTAATCATCAATGATACCTTGTACTGCCGTGGTGTCGATTCCATTCTCTGACATTGTCTCACTCATGATGAGGCTAAACACATTCTAAATGACTATCAAACTAGGGCATGTGGTGGTCACCTCTTTGGGATGGCTACAGCCCAGAAAATTCTACGCGCAGGATATTATTGGCCTACTATCTTCAAAGATTGTATTGAGGACGTCAAAAAATGTCCTCCATGTCAACATTTTCATACGAAAAAGCACACCCACCCCACCCCGTTACACCTAGTTATTTTCGTTGGCCCCTTCGCTAGATGGGGCATAGATTTCATGCATTATAATCCTACCTCAGTCGGAGGGCATATTTACATCATTGTAGCTGTGGAATACTTTACAAAGTGGGCCGAGGCAATGCCTACATACACGAACGATGGTAAGACCACCTCACTCTTCATGTTCAATCATGTAATAGCGTGGTTTGAAGTTCCTCAAGCGATAGTTACCGACCATGGTTCTCACTTTATGAACCACATGGTTGATGAGTTGAGCAATAGATTGGGTTTTTTGCCATAAAAATGCAACACCATACTACCCACAGTCGAATGGATAGATGTTTACCAACGCGACCTCGGTCGATAGGGGTTCACCTCACTATCGACACATATCGTAGTTTCCTTGGGCACCAGCCCGGGTAGGTTTTAACCCACCCAGCAACACCCACAGAGCGAATGAGGTCTCACCCAAGGTGTCCAGGAAGAGCAGACGGAACCATGTTTCCACCGAGGGAGGAGGAAATTTTTGGCTACATGAACTAACTCTATTGCGGTACTTAAACAAAAACTTTAAACATTCGGCAAGGAGTGATAACATATTATCATCACATTCAACATGGAACACATTACTTAATCACACCATTTATTGTCATAGGAACAGTAAACAGATATTGCATCAAACAACATTCATACATCACAACATTGCACCAAGATCGTACCAAAACATCATCATTATATTACTGTCGCGATCATATACCAAAAGAAAAATAGAGATCTTCATATACAATCGTTCCTCTTTCTCTATTCTCTTATTCCCCCGCTTCTTTCCCTCTAACACTTACAACTCTTATCTATTTATAGGATTCCACCATTACAATACTTGTCCACTTACAAACGACTTCCTAACCGACATTGTGGACAATTGACCCAATATCTAACTAACTCGGTCCAAATGACCCCAAAAACCCGCATACCACGGTACAACTAACTCACTATTACATAACATATGGTCCAAGTGACCTAAAACCCACCAACTGCGGTATAAAATACTCCTTTCGCACCCTCATCCATCGTGTCACAGCATCAGTGGTACCGCAACATTTCCCCATCAAACCGCCTGCCAATAGGCCCCCAACACAATCTTATGGCTCGCCCTCGAGCCACATCAACTACTGGACATAGTGCACATCGCGGTCTTTGCCTTGAAGTCTGCATACGATTGTTTAGCATTCCACACCAGCTCCTGAGCATCCTTAGCTGCTACCTGACTGCTGATCACATCGTCAGCTGATGGGTGATCTGCAAGCTTGTCCATGACCAACTGTCGATACTGTTGTACTGCTTGTAGTGCTTCACTGGCTTGCAGCATCAATTTCCCACCAGTGTCCTGGAATTCTTCCATCTAGGCTACACGTATCTTCTGATGTTCTTCTGCCTTGACAACCCGTTGTTGCAAGTCCTTCAGCTCTCGTGACTTAGCAACTTGCTCCATTGGTGGTAGGGTTCTCATTGCAGCCTTTAATGTGGCCACTTGGCCCTCCTCTTCCTGTCGAATTTTAGTGAGCTGCTCAACTTGCTCATCGTGAACAATGCAACCCCAAAATTGTACCATTTTGACGGTAAGTCTGGTTTCCTGGGTTTCCAGCTCCTCCATCTGGGTGGCAACTTCCTCAAGTGCCCTTCTTCATTCATCCACCTTGGCCTGAGGTGTACCTAGTTTCAACTGAGCCTTCAACAGGTTCTTCTCCTGTTGCAACTAAACAATGGCAGCCCCCAGCTACTGCACTTGGTGGAGCACATCTACCTCTTCAGTGGGCTCCGAGACATGATGATAAGCCTCTGTGATCGCTTGGTCAACCCGAACACTGTCGTCCCACATGTGAGCCTTTTCCACAATAAGGAAATTTTGTTCCTTTTTAAGTGCTTCTATGGCATGACCCTTCTCGGCCCGCTCCTTCTTAAGGTCAAATTCAAGGTCATCCACTACTTTCTGCACTGCGGCAACCCTGCTTGTAAGTTCATCAATCTTGGTGGTTGCAGCTGCCTCACTAACCTGCAAGTGTTGAAAGCTCTTGTTGATTTCATGCATTCTTTTCACCATTTCCTAGGAGGCGACCCTCTGCATTGTCGATGGTGCCATTGTCGGTAGTTCATTAACATTGACAGTCACTTGGGAAATCGACTGCGGCACGTTTTGCAAAGCCTCATTGTCGATCACAACCGCAGTCAGGGGAATGTTGATATTCTGGACCTGGGGCATGGTGCGGATTGTGACTGTTTCCTGCATAGGTACGTTACCGAGTTCCTTTAATAACACTGCACTACACAAAGAATCCATACGATCAACAAGCATAGAGAATCCCTCCTCCGCTTTGACGGACATCTTGTCGGCAGCTGATGTGGCATCATGGTTAAGAGTTGTAATTAACCGACCCAACTGCGCCTTCGCTGGTAAAGACATCCCACTAATCATCGCATGCTTGTGGTGTCATTTTGACCAGTTTTCCTCAAGAGTGTGGTCGCTATCATCGGTAGTTGGTGTTCTGATTGACTCGTGATCACAACTATGATGACTCTGCTAATCTTGAACTGATACTCGATCTGCAGGGCCCACCGGTGGACCTCCAGTATCAATTTCTACGGAACTCATGGGCTGTCGCCAAGCCTCCGACCACTCATTCACAATAGCCTCCAAATATACTATGGTCACTTTATACATGGTCTGCAACCATTGTTGATTAACATCATGGCGAGCTTGTATATGTATGACACTTGGTCATATTACAAATGCCATGATAGGTGTAAATCGTGCCACAGTATCTTTGGATATTCGTGGGACCTATGTCGCGGCATCACAAAGAATTTTGGAATATAGCCAAAACTACAATTGGCACTCCCAGATGCGCTCGAGCTCTCGTACATACCAGATATTCTAATAACATGCCCCTCGTCGTTCCGCTACAGCCGAGCAGTCCATACCCTGGTAGGTGTCGAGATCTTTCCATGCAACTAGAGCGATCAACAGCAACAACTAACTATATGAGAAGGTGTCGCTACCCACTTGGACATCTGCAACATCCTCCATTAGCTGATTCAAGAGATATAGGGACCAGTTCATCTGGACTCCTTCCGTACATTGCTCTGCACAAGCAACTATTCCCGAATTACATTGGTTAGGGAAACCTCCCCTAATCACCTTACAGGACATGATCTTAATGCCAGGGAGTACCGCCTGATTATTGTAGCTACTAGTGCAATACCCACATCCATCCAATTCCAATTCATACTTTTGTGCCAACCATCGCGCCCACTTATTCTCATTTTCCTTTCCCTGAATAAACTGTGCCAGATCAATGCCATTCTTAAGAAAACCGGTAATAAAATAAATCAAGTCAACAGTGACTGGGACCTCTTTGTCCAACCATAATGAACCCTCGTGGAAGCATGACAAGAGCTATTTTACACAAGAATCAACTTCCACTAGGCGCCCAAAATGTAGCATGTTAATTAGCCCTAACAAGTCGGCCTGCCACAGTCCTCGTGCCCAATCATGTATCTCTGGAACTGGTGAATTGTGTGTCTTAGGAACATATGGTGTTGATGCAATTTCGGGTTGGGCCACCATGTCATGGTCCTCATAGCGCAGGTGCATCAGCGTTAGCCCAATATCCACCGAGCACGTCATCCCAGTCGGGAGTGCGGGCATCTTCACACTAAATTTCTGTTTCGGATTTATCTTACATGGGGTGGCATCTGGCCGAATAGGAGGGATGTAACCCAGGATATTATTTGCGTACTGTCCCAACCATTGGGTAGATGGATGAACGGTGCGACTAGGCTGCCCCACCTACTCTGAATCTTCTCCAGCCACCGCAGACCGAAGCAACCTCTTACTCTGCGGAGATTCAGAAGGTTGACCCCCTCAACACTTCTTAGCAACACTTGATGCTCCCACCGGCATGTTGGAAACCTTGGCTCCAAGATCAACAGTGTCCGAGGACACACCTTCTCATTTTACAGTAGCCGGAATGAATGGAGACTCCACTTCACCGCGAATTTCCATTGTCTCTAGTTCTCCTGGCATACCTCACCACTCTTCGTTATATACCTAATAGTAACTGGCTCAAATCACTACAATGATCCACAACAACACGTCTTGATAATTCCTCAGTGTCTTCTTCCTGACGCTAAACCATACTTATAGCATCTACCCAAATCCGTCGTAATCATGACTAAATCATGCATTAACTCAACCAAATCCTGTATTAATGAGGCAAATCTGTTGTCAATCTTGTCTACCGATCGGCCGGATCTGCCATTAATTCCCATCATTCGAACATCGCCATTAACTAACTGTCCAACTTTTGGCATTTATTACTGATTCGACCGGGGTCGCAACGCTGCCATGAATCTCCAACTATTCCAAACTTGCGGCACAAGCCTTCTCGCTTGCGCATACCTTCGTCTGTTGGTGCGCCATCTGCCACCAAGCAACCTGCAACACACTTTTTTCTTTTTTTCCCGTGTGACTCAAACATCACACTACTCCAAGCCTGATCGATAGGGATTCAACCTGTGACCATTTACCAGCTTGGGGAGCATCACCCCATCCAACCACTGTAACTGAACCACTCCACCTGAAGTAATACTATTGATGTGATATGGACCCAGCCAATGCATCTACAATTTTCCTGGATGTTTCATAAAATTGCTATCGTATAATAACACTAAGTTGCCTTGCTGAAACTGTTTAATTTTGATATGTTGATCATGCCATGCCTTCTGGAAATCCTTCTCCACCCCTTGGTGAAAGCCAGCGATAAATCGATCCTCTTCTAGCTCCACCAATTGTTCTAAACATTCATCTAATGCTGCAACATCATCCATGCTCGTAACAGCCGCAATTCGTAGACTTGGAACAATGTAATCCATTGGAATAATTACTTTCTTCCCATATACCAGCTTGAAAGGTGTCTGACCAGTCAACCTTTTACATGTGGTGTGATAGGCCCACAATACTGCTTGGATTTTCAGATCCCAGTCGTTGCGGTTCGCATTGCACACCTTTGTCAATGCATGCTCCAATACCTTGTTAAACGCCTCCATCATTCCATTTGCCTGTGGGTGATAGGGTGTACTCTTCTTATGATGTATCTGCAACTCCTCTGTCAATGCGTTGATAGTGCAATTAAGAAAGTGGCTGCCTTGATCACTCCGTAATATCTTGGGGCAGCCAAAACGAGTGATAATTTGATCAAACAAAAATCAAGCAGCCGTTGTGGCAGAGCAATCAACTATAGGTGTTGCCTTAGCCCATTGGGTCAAGTACTCTGTCGTCGTGACAATATACCGTGCACTAGTGCGTTTCCCTGGTGGAGTGATCGGTCCTACAAAATCCACAGCCCATTTTTTGAATGGTTGCAATGTCACTTGAGGTAGCAGCGGCATCTCGTCTCGTCTGGACGACTTGCCAGTTCACTAACAAACATCACAAGACCACACATTGTTTGTCGCATCATTATGTAATGTGGGCCACCAAAGTCCTGCACGCAGTACCTTCCAGGCAATCACCCGATCGCCATAGTGTCCTCCCGCTACTCCACCATGTGCCTCTGCCAATATCTGTGCTTGCACATGCTGCAAGACACATCTGTGCAATATCTCATTAGCACCCAATTTATACAACTCTCTTGTGATGAGCTAAAAGTCAGCAACCTTGACAACCAACTGCTTCTTCTGATTAGTGGTAAAGTCAGTGGGCGCAGTGCCAGTCACCAGAAACTGAAGGATGTCATCAAAATATTGATTAGCGGTGGCAACTTGGAATAGTTGGGCATCTGGCAACCCGTCTTCAATATTAGTCGGTTCCTCCCCTGTGTCAATCCATGACAAATGGTCTGGTCCAACATTCAACCGCCCCAGTTTCACAATGACTTCGAAATCAAACTCCTGAAATAAAAGTATCCAACAGCAGATCTTCCCCCCCAACACAGCATTATTGACCAAGTATTTTAATGCCGAATGATCAGTAGACATTTTAAAGTGGCCACCCAACAAATAGTGCCTGAGTTTCTACAGTGCGTAAACCATGGCCAGACCTTCGCACTCTGTGGTAGTGTAATTGCATTCTACAGAGGACAGCTTTCGACTGGAAAAAGCAATGGGATGATCAAGGTCGCCTTCTTCGGGTTGAGCCAACACAACCCCTAGTGCAATCGATGAAGCATCAACATGGACATGGAATTCCTTACTCCAGTTCAGAAAGACCAAGATTGGGGCTGATGCCATCTTTGCTTTGAGCGTTTCGAAACTATCCTGACATTCCGGGCTCCACTGGAATGCCACGTCCTTCTTTAACAATTTTTCCATAGGGGCAGTAATCATAGCATACCCCCTAATGAACTTGCGATAATATCCCATATGACCCAAGGTCACGTGCAACTTCTTAATGCTGGTTGGTGGTTGCAACCCCAAAATGAGCGCAATTTTTGCTGGATCGACTAGCAATCCCTGCTTACACACGATATGACCCAGCAATATCCCAAACAGTGCACAAAAAATACTTTTCTTCAAGTTTAGCGATATTTGGTGCTATTGGCATCGCTCAAGCATTAACCACAGATTGGCCAGATGGTCACGAATCAATCCATAAATGGTCCATTCATCCATATATTCCTACAAAAATTTCTAAATAAAATCTTTGAATGCGGCAATAACGACCGGAGAGAATATCGCAGGTGCATTCTTCAAACCAAATAGCATTACTGTGTACTGAAAGCAACCCCATTCAGTAACAAAAGTTGTCTTATGGTGATCTTCCTTGGCAATGCGAATCTGATGGTAGCCAAAAAATCCATCAGTGAAAGAGTACATCTCCTCTCCACCCACTATTTCAAGTACTTCATCAGTAAACAGGTTCGAAAAAGGGTCATGCAAGCAGGCATCGTTCAACTTTCGCAAGTCGACACAAATGCGCACTTCACTTGTTTTCTTGTCCTGCACCACCGTAGGACTAATCCATTTGGATTCTTCCATAGGTTCGATAATACCAGCATCCAACATGCGATAAAATTCCACCTTGACCTTTTCTTTATGTCACAGATTCAACCGATAAGGTTGCTCTCGAACTCGCTTAGCATCTGGTTTCAATGGAATCTTCATCTCTCCTAAATCACCCAGGATTCCCTTAATTTTGGAAAACTTCATGGGAAACACATCTTGAAACGCATGAAGTAACTTAGTAACCTCACTCATCATCTCATCATCCCAATAATCCCCAACATTGGCAAACTTGGGAGTAGCCTCGGTTCTGATATTCATCTTGCGAAGGTGCAATGGTTGACTGAATGGATTACTTGGTGCAGTAGGTGGGACCACATCGTGACTTCCTTCAGATTCGAGAATGTTAACATTCTGGGGATCATCATCGTCCTTTGGGCCACCACTGATGCTGAAGCACTCCATGAGAGACTGCATCTAGAAATGTGTGTGCGGGTCGACAAGGTAGGCTGCCGGAACAACCTGGAATACCACGTCGCGGATGAGCTGCAGGGCATTATGGACATCAAGGTTAGCATCCACAAAAGTGAACTTATGAGTGAAACAGATCGTCAACTCCCCCATGTTGTAATGTCTCGGCGCAACTCAGCTGCAGTGTACCACGAGCGCGGTATCTCATCCAAAGTATGGACAAAAGCATGGACCCACTCATCTCTGGGTCACGCTACCCATAAGTGTTGGCATTCCATCACATGATCACTGGGATCAATCTGGCCATCATACTTTCTAGTGTGATAAACCTCAGTATCGCTGAACCAAACCATCATCAACCTTCGACACTGTGACCAACCTTTAATGAATTTCTTATGTGTCACCCACCAACGAGCTAGAGCATCCTTCAGTGCTTCATCCAATGCCAGCAATCGTCATGGTTCTGAGACACGGTCTTCAAACTCTGCTAAAGAGGTGGTTATGCCAGGAAACCCTTCATAGACAAGAAATGTGATCGTTTATGTCGCAACACGACATAAGGATTGTGTAATTAAGCCACATATCCGGAATGGTACTTCATGCATTTGGTTCTGCCAATGTTCTAATGCGTCGTCAGAGTCGGAAGACGCAGAACTCTCGCTGTGCCACTCCAACTCACTGTAGGTGGTAGGATGAATATAATATTCAAAAATATTGAATGCATGGTCCCATCTAGCGGGATCATCATCTCTTACAGGTTCAACGTCTCGGTGTCCTTCAGCCGGATCGAACGGGGCTATGACCCTAAAATCACGATTCTCAAAGGTCATCATGCGCTTCTTGAAGTTGATGACAGCTCCACTATCGTTAGCCCATCTGATCCCCAAGAGCACCAGATAAGAGCTTCCTCCCTCAACCAGTTCAATAACATCAAAGTCAACATAATTCTTCATACCCTCAATATCGATCATGAGCCATGGAACACACCCAATGGGTGTTACCTTCGCATGTTTAGCCAACCGGAGCTGCACAAGAGACTATCTCAATGGGGGACTCCCATCTTCTGCCATGCCTGCTTGGTTAAGATGTTAACATCTGAACCAAGGTCATGAATCACAGAGTCAACATCATATTCACCAATCTGAATATTCATGCACATCTCCTTGCCAGTCTTTCGTCGCTGTAGGGAGTTGACTGTCGACTCCTTCCGTCCTTTTGGAAATCACTGCAACCATCCCTCAATCTCAACTAGGGCATCCGGGTCTCGTGCTAATGACAGACAGCTTTCAAGGAACTTTTGCAATGTCCCCAGTGGTGGTGGCCGGTCAGCATCTGATGTAGTATCAAAGACAGGCGGCATGTCGCAAACAACAGCCTTACCATGGTCTTTCTCCAAAGTGCGACGTGCCTCCAGGAATGTCTCTCACTCTGTATCAATGTCGAAGGGTCTTCTAACCAGCCAACCGAATCAGTGGTCGCAAACCATCTTCCCCAGTCATCTTGCCTCCATGAGTGACAATAGACACCGAAGCATCTTATGGTCGCGGTTCTGTAGAAATGGTCACAATATTTGCACCCTGCATCTGGTTCTACTACAAATTCCCTTGTTTATTGATATTTTGATTGGCATTCGGCGATGGTCATGGGGGCTAGTTCTGTACGGGTTGCTACACCGGGTTCTGTACTGGTTGCTGTGGAGGGGCCTAATTCTTGTTAAATTTTGAGCATTAATTCACAATACTCTAGGATCTTTACTTAGAGAATAACATATACAGTATATCAATGCATGACAATCATAATAAGCATGACAAGCATCACAAGAATCAAAAGCATAAGAGACAAGAGACATAGAGTTTCCGTGGGGAAAACCCTAAGGTGAAAAACCCCACAACTTCCTCAGAGATAGAGAGAGCAATGGCTCAACCAAAGTACAACCAAAATACACTGAGATAGTCTCCTAGTAGCAGATGATCCTCCTCCTCACTAGTCTGCCACTTTCTAAGTGAGAGAGATGTACTTTTCTGAATGAATCTGAATAGAGATCACCTAATCTCTATTTATACTAACCTGTTTTCCCAGTGACCTTATGGGGACAACTTGTCTATCTAGGTACATCCATATTATAATATATATATTTCAGGGCCGACCCCACACAAGGTGGTCTAATAACCCATCGGTAAGTACACACTCTTGCGACACTTTTCAATCCACATAACGACACTTCCTTATAGAGGAATAACACATCTCTAATAAGGGTACAATAAATATGTATGAAATACATTCCGCAGTTACATATACATCAACACTCCCTCTTAACTAGGAAGGTATTTCTCGACACAGATCTGCTAGACAAGTCTTCTTCTCGGGATCATCGTCACTGCTGCTGCTATCTCAACCAATCTCTGACTCTACTCATCATAGGAAGTTATACAAAGCCAGTCCTTTTTCATACTGGATGTAGGTCCACCACCTATAGGTCTTCATCATCACTGGCCATACTGTGGAATCCTCAGGACATATTATGTGTGTCACAAAACCTAGCTGTAGCAGCCCAGGCTATTACAAGCACACACAGCTCTACCTGTTGGATCTCCTAGGAGCACATTACATGTGACCCATCACAAAACCTGGCTGAAGCATCCCAGGCTATTACGAGCACACAGCTCTACCTGTCGGATCTCCCAGGAGCACATTACATGTGATCTCACCACAAAACCTGGCTGAAGCATCCCAGCTCTACCTGTCGGATCTCCCATGAGCACATTACATGTGGTCCACCACAAAACTTGGCTGAAGCATCTGAGGCCTTTTTCATCCTGTCCAGAGCTCCCAGGAGCAAATTACATGCCATAGGACAAAACCTCGCAAGAGCATCTCAGGATGTTACGGGTACACAACTCTGACCTGAAGATCTCCCAGAGCACAAATTACATGTCCTCCCAGAGCAATGTCTCGAAAGAGCATCCCAAGCTGTTATGGGTACGCAACTTCGACCTATAGGATCTCCTAGACATGCTCATCTGTACAACCTGATCCACAACCACAAAGTATCATCTGATACTCACCATACATCATCCTGATGTACACATGATCATCCTGATCATCATCACTGCAATATCCTGCTGCATGTCATCTACATAAGCTCGTCATCCACGATCACCTTGATCATACAATGCATCCATCTGATGCACACCAAGTATCTACCTGATACATATCATCATACATAGTGTGTCCACCTGATACATAGATACATGATCCACACAATGTATCCATCAACATACATGATCTACCTAATCATACCTGATATATATCAATATACATGATCTACCTGATCATGCAATGTATCCACCTGATACATATACAGATACATGGTCAAGCATCCAACATGATGCATATACAAAATACATACAAATGATCCAACCGATGATATCCAGCATCCAACATGATGCGTACATACATATAAATGATCCAACTGATCATATCCAACATCCAACATGATGTGTACATACATATACATATAAATGATCCAACTAATCATACAAAGCAGAAACTAGAACATCATCCTAATGCTCATCATCCAGTGCTTACATCCACAACTATGTGAAGGATCCTCCTTCCAACATGCTTGGAATGGCTTCAACAAATGCGTCCATCACTTCTTCCTCGAAGTGTCCTCGATCTGAATAACACCAAGCCTCTCCTTGAAGTACTTGAACTTCACCCTGGCTAGTGGCTTCGTCAGTACATCTGCAATCTGCTCATCCGTTGCAACATACAAGAGCTTCACAGCTCCTCTTTGCACCATATCCCTGATATAGTGATATTTGATCTCTATGTGTTTCGACCTGTCATGAAACACTGGAATCTCGGATAGCTTCACACAACTCTGGTTATCACAGAAGATACCAGTAGCATCCAACGGGAGATCAAATAACTCAGACAGTAGCTTCCATAGCCATACTGCCTCACAACTAGTTGAACAGGTTGCAACATACTCTACCTCAGCTGTACTTAGTGCTACGCAGGACTGCTTCCTACTAAACCAAGAGATCACACCTGATCCCATACTAAAGTAGCATCCAGATGTGCTCTTCCTATCTGTAGCACTGCCAACCCAATCTGAATCAACATAACCCTGTAGGTTAAACTTTTTATTCACCTCATACTTGAGCCCATAATCCAATGTACCCTTCAGGTACCTCAGAACATGCTTTACTGGAACCAGGTGAACACTCCTCGGATCCATCAGGAACTGGCTCAATGTGTTCACCGCAAAGCAAATATCTGGTCTCATGTTCGTTAGGTACATCAAGGACCCAATCATCTGATGATACATAGAGACATCAATTGGCTCAGATGAAGCATCACATAGAAGCTTCATATTCGATGCCATAGGTGTGGCCATGGCCTTGCAATCCATCATCCCGAATCTCTTTAGGATATCTACTGTGTACTTCCCTTGACCAAGGAAGATCCCACCTACACTCTGCCACACCTCCATACGTAGGAAATAATGCATCATTCCCAAATCTTTCATATCGAACTCAACAACAAGCTTCCTCTTAGTATCACACCAAGTTCTGGGAGCTTGCTACAAGCCATACAAGGCTTTCTTCAATCTGCACACATGTGACTCCCTATCATGTCTTGGGACTGCATCCCAAACATCATCTTCATGATCGACGGATCATGGCATTCCATTTCTTCATCCCAGATCCTAGGAACTTCAATATCTTCAATAGATATCTTTGTTGCTGGAACAAATGTTGTAGTCCTTTTGTAGGTGAAGATATACGGTCTTTCCTACAAAACAAGTTAAATTGCATGATTAGAAACATCTCATAATTTTCAAAACAAATTCTTTACACATAAAGAAATATGTCATGCATTCATGCAGTTATCTTAGACAATGCTTCAATACAACATTTATCCATGTTCCACAAATTTCTAGATGCCTTCCAGTCTCTACCAGAACATTGTTAAGAGTTTGCACTACTCCCAACATGTCAGCAAAGAGGTTTCATTCTAGATAAGTAGCACTAGAATGTTGTACAGTGCCATAGGCCACTTACATGCATATTAGTAGTATACTGTTCATTTATGCAATCATTCTAATGTGCACAATACATCTCCTAAGTCTAGGAACATAAGCATAATATTATTTAAACAAACAAAATAGGCAAGAAATGATAATTGAAATACTTATCTTTGTTTGTTTGTTAGGTGGACTCCCTTTGATTCTTTGCTTCCTGGCAAGAGCTACTGAAGTAGCTTCTTCTACACCTTTCTGTTGTGGAATGTAGGGAGATGGTCAACTCCCTCTAAAAATATGCATCCTTGCAAGAGCTGCTGGAGTGTGCTCCCTCTTGATATTTGCTTCTTGGATTACATGTCCTTGAACTTATATTCATCCATGCTGACATCAATCTTCTTGAACCCTGGAAAGTATATTCTGTAAGACTTCGAGCTTTCACTGTAACCCACAAAGATACCCTTCTTTCCTGAAGGATCTAGTTTGGTCCTCTTTTCCTTTGGGACATGAGTGAATACTGGAAAACCAAATATTCTGAGATGGCTGAATTCAGGTTTCTTACCAGAAAAGACCTCTTCTGGTGTCTTGTTGTCCAATATCTTGTGGGGTGTTCTGTTCTACACATATACAGCTGTTCTAGCTGCTTTTGCCCACAGATGCATAGGTAGATCCTGGTCATGGAGCATTGCTCTAGATGCTTCCATGATTGTTCCGTTCTTCCTTTCTGCAACTCCATTCTGTTGTGGATTGCAAGGAGTAGTCAACTCCCTCTTAATCCCTGAATCACTGCAAAGCTTCTTGAAGTCACCTGAGCTGAATTCTCCACCATTGTCGGATCTGAATGTTTTGATCTTCTTGTTAGTTTGATTCTCCATCAAGGATTTTCCTTAAACTTATCAAACACCTCATCTTTGTTCTTCAAGAAGTATACCCAAGTCTTCCTGGAGAAGTCATCAATAAATGAGACATACTAAACATACCCACTTAGAGAATTGGATGACATAGGAACACATACATCGGAGTGGATGATTTCCAGGATGTCTTTTGCCTTGCTTTCACTGCTTGGGAAAGCCTTCTTAATGTTCTTACCTTTTGCACATCCTTTGCAAACACCTTCATGTTTGGTCTTGATTTTAGGAAGACCCTCTACAGCCTTGCTTGCAATTGGAAGTGCCCTATAGTGCATATGAGCAAGTCTTCTATGACAAAGTTCACTTGGTTCCATGGATTCATGTACCATGGCATGTTCAGGTTGTCTCTTCAATTTATACAAACCTCCCTCTTGCTCTCCAATCACTACTGCATCATCTATGTTCTTTCCCTTTGGCCACATTAGGACATGTCCATCCACAAATGCAACCCTCATACCTTCTGCATCCAATGCAGAGATGGAGAGTAAGTTCTTCTTGAGCCCAGGTACATAAAGGACTTCTTTCATCTTCAAAGATTTTCTAGAATCTAGGTTGTAGGAGGCTTCACCACTTCCTTTGATTGGGTATTGATAATCATCCCCAAGTTTCACCTTATGGGGTGATTCATGTTCAGATAGATTCACAAAAGATTCCTTAAACCCAGTCATGTGTTTGGAAGCCCCACTATCAATCAACCAATCATTACAACCATGGGATATGGTACCTGTGAGAGCATAGATCAGAGCATACTCTTCTTCACTTTATGAGTTATCATCACTTTCTGCCCCAGCCTTCTTCTTGGGTGGTTCATCATCCTCGGCAGCATGAGCATGAAACCTTCTTTTGCTACCCTTCTTCTTCTTGTTGAAGTTGTTGTTGTCCTTCTTGTTCTTGGGACAATTTATGGCAATATGTCCTTTCTCATTACAAGTGAAGCATATTCTTATTTCTTTGAAGTGATGTGAAGATTTCTTGGAGTGAGATGGCTCTCTCTTGGACTTCCCTTTCTTGGTGTGAGCTGTGAGAGCTTGATCTTCATTCCCCATCTTTTCTTCTCATGCCACAAGCCTTGCTTCTTCTTGTGAGCATTCTTCCCGTAGTCTACTAAAGGAAATCAACTTCTTTCTTGCACGGATTCCTTGAATGAAGGAGTCCCATGACCTAGGTAAGCCATTCAGAGTGGTCATGGAAACTTCACCATTCTCCACCATTTCATCCACTGCTTCTAGTTGTTCCTTGATCTGGGAGACCCTTGAAAAATAAGATTGAATGGTTTATCCATTCTGAAACTTTACTCCTTTCAATTGGTTCCACAGGGTCATCTTCCGATTTATGTTCTTCCCTTCAAATAGCTTGGTCAAAGAGTCAAACATCTCTTTAGGTGTCTTTAGAGAAGACACATGGGGTATGAGATGGTCTTTGATAGAATCAGCAATGATTCTCTTTGCCTTGACCAAGTTCTTCTTATGCAATACTTTAGCCTCTTCATCCTCTAGGATAGGGATGTCTTCTTTTATATATGAGTCCAACTCATTCTCTTCCAGGATTACCCAATCCTATACTTCCAAGCTCGGAAGTTATCAGCCCCTTCAAGCTTATCCTCAAGCTTGGTGTGGTGAGACATTTTCAAGAGTACTTCAAATGGAAATAGAAAAGATTTAGGTCTCACCACTTGAAACGCTGAAAACTGGATATGGTCCCAGATTAGGGTTTATCAGAAAAACCCTAAAAATTCAAAATGTGAATTTCAAATTTCTGAAAGGATAGAAAGATGCACCTTGATGAGCTGATCAGCCTAGTGCATTCAGAATTTGAGATCAGCAAAGTTTTACCCTTCAGATTTTCCTTTTTGTCCTCCCGGGTTCACTAGGGAGAGCCCTGAATTAGGGTTTGAGTTTCCCGGAGATCTACCCAGCCAAAAATATCGATCCAAAGCTCTAAACTTCATTTTGTGCAAGGAGCTTCCAGCTATGTCTTCAAATTCTAGAAATTCCTATTTTTGTGGAAACCCTAACTTTTAGGGCCAAATCTGAAAATGCTCGGAATTGAATTTTGATTGTACAGATAGATGCACCTTGATGAGTAGAGTCAATCTACTATACTTCTTTTCCAAAATCTATGGAGAGAAACCCAATAAACAAGAAACTCAAGTTTTCGTCACTGCAAAATGTCTTCTTCTCAGGTTAGCTCTGATACCATGTTAAATTTCGACCATTAATTCACAATACTCTAGGATCTTTACTGAGAGAATAACATATACAGTATATCAATGCATGACAATCACAATAATCATGACAAGCATCACAAGAATCAAAAGCACAAGAGACAAGAGACACAGAGTTTTCATGGGGAAAACCCTAAGGTGAAAAACCCCACAACTTCCTCAGAGATAGAGAGAGCAATGGCTCAACCAAAGTACAACCAAAATACACTAAGATAGTCTCCTAGTAGCAGATGATCCTCCTCCTCACTAGTGCGCCACTTTCTGAGTGAGAGAGATGTACTTTTCCGAATGAATCTGAATAGAGATCACCTAATCTCTATTTATACTAACCTGTTTGCCTAGTGACCTTATGGGGCCGACTTGTCTAGCTAGGTACATCCATATTATAATATATATATTTCAGGGCCAACCCCACACAAGGTGGTCTAATAACCCATCGGCAAGTACACACACTTGCGACACTTGTCAATCCACATGATGACACTTCCTTATAGAGGAATAACACATCTCTAATAAGGGTACAATAAATATATATGAAATACATTCCACAGTTACATATACATCAACAATTTTGTAGCTGTGGAGCGTTCCCAGCCTACCATCGTGCAATCAACTGTGGACAATTCTCAACCGTATGATCATTACCAAAACAAAACGTACATTGATTCTATAGCAGTGGGCAGTCGCACTGGTAATGCCCCCATACCGCATGGTGGTAACATTGAACAGGTCCCCAACCACCTCATCCTCCTCCTCTACGACCAAATACACCACTGCGTCTGCCCTTGTATCCTCCTTAGTAGCCGCCCTGCTGTTGGTACTGAGGTTGGTTAAACTATTACTGCATTGGTAGTGGTGGAATCCCTTGCCCTTGTGGTGCATACTGCAGTTGCTGTACATACTATGGCTGTGGGGGAGTCATCTGCATCGGAGTGTATTGCGGCATGAACTGTTGCGGTTACTGTTGCTATGGTGCAAACTGCATCTGCGGTTGCGGTAGCGGATGGGCTACCTGTGGTTGCAGTTGTGGTTGTTTTACAACACGCTGATCATCCTTGATGTAGAATGCATCACACATCCTCTCCTGTAGCAACCCATATGCACGCCAATCCTTGTCATCGTGACCCACCGACTTGCAGAATGTGCAGTAAAGATTTCGTGGGGTTGTGACCATTTTCTGCATATATGGGCAATTATCATGATTGTGCCCAAACACGTGACAAATGCGACACCACGGCATACTGTTTCGATTCAATGGGTTTGATGCTCCTGACACCAAATAATTACGAAAATCCAGGCAATCATCCTTTGTATGCCCTTCTCCTCGGCATCGCGTACACCATACTTCATCACACTGTTTCTTGTTCTTCTTCAAATCTTGCAACTGTATAGTCAGGTTAGCGAGCTTTGTCAGTATCTGCGACATCCCAGTTGCATTATCTCCAATCGATGATTCCTCCAATCACATTGCAATCTCTAGAGCTTCACTAGGTGTCAATATGTTTTGCTGCATCAGCGGCAGCCGAATGTGGGGTAACAACGCTGCAATGAACCATTCTTTATGTTGGATGGCACTCATATCGAAACTAACCTTTTCCATCAGCGTCTTGAATCACTGGTTGAAATCCCATACTGTCTCATTGGGATACTGCTTAATTTCCTTCAATTCAGTAATGTATTGAGCCTCCGACTTAGGCCATCAAAATTCAGCAATCAGCCCATCTTGAATCTCATCCAGTGACTTCTCTGGGGCCCCCATAGGGACCAAAATAAAATTCATGAACCAATCTAATGCACAAACTCACAGAGTCGTGGATAGCTGTCCTTTCTTAGCATTGGCATCAGTGATCTATTTCATGGTCCATACCACTTTACACAAAAACCAATACTGTTCTGGGTTGTCTGTCACACTTCCATGGAACAATGGTAACTTAGCATCATCGCCCACCATTCTGGGCTTCCTTCCTCTTATCGTTGTGCTACTACCAATCAACTTCTGCGGAATTGACGAACTTGGCAGTGTCGAAGTAGTATTTCTTGCTGTTTGAGAGTCAGTGAGCGGAGGTGTGGGTACGTTGGTGCTGGGGTTTGGTCTTGCCTCTATCTTGGGTGTAGCCTAGTTGTCCCTATCAGGACTTTGAGGTCGCTTTATCTTATGTGGTCTTCCTTCATGGTTTTGCGGTTCGATCGCAGCATGACCTTCTCCCGTCCTGGACCTCTTCTCCTGTCGAAACCTCGCTCCTCCTCTTGTAAGACCACTCTCTTCCTTGGCTTTGCTCACAATCTCCTCATGGTCTGCACCCATCTACTCCTTACCATTCCATGTACCGTTCCCCGGCAGTCGCGGTACCCACAGCCTCCGCCCACTAGGTTGTCTACTAATCAAGGTGCATCTTTAATATACCCTTTTCACAGATTAGCATCTTAATCGATAGTTGGAGCGACAACAAAAACCTTCCCCTTGGTCCTCAGAAGAAGTATCTTTCAGCTTCACTATAGGATTTCTTCGTGTCGACTGCAAATTCAGTGATATATCCTTCCAAGATGCTATCAAGCCAAAATTCAATAGCCCACGATGTCTTATTATCGACTTCCTACAGCTCCTGAATCAATTTCGGGGTCCAAGCTGTCAGCTCACCACCCTAGAAGTTCTTCTTCTGGAAGGTCAGCTTCGACAACCATTCATACAGAATGACCGAAAATTCACAGAAAAACCATTCATGCGGACCGTCGTGAATATATATCCCTAGCCAGTGATCTACTGTCAGTCGCGTGTTATGGATTTCTTCTTCAGCAAACTCCTGTAGCTTCTGATCGAACCATTTTTGTATCTCCGGCTTTGTTGGGTGCCAAAACATGACCTCCTTCTACTCTGCACACGGTCCCGACAATAGAACCATTTATTGACAAACGCGACCTTGGTCGACAGGGGTTCGCCTCACTGTCAACACATACCGCAGTCTCCTTAGGCACCAGCCCGAGCAGGTTTGAGCCCACCCAGCAACACCCATAGATCGGATGAGGTCTCACCCAAGGCATCCAGGAAGAGTAGACGGAACCATGTTTCTGCCAAGGGAGGAGGAAATTTGTGGCTACACAGACTAACTCTATCGCGGTACTTAAACAGAAACTTTAAACATTCGACAAGGAGTTATAACATATTATCATCACATTCAACATGGAACACATTACTTAATCACAACATTTATCGTCATAGCAATAGTAAACAGATATTGCATCAAACAACATTCATACATCGCAACATTGCACCAAGATCATACCAAAACATCATCATTATATTACCGTCGTGATCATATACCAGAAGCAAAATAGATATCTTCGTATACAATCGTTCTTCTTTCTCTATTCTCTTATTCCCCCGCTTCTTTCCCTCTAACACTTACAACTTTTATCTATTTATAGGCTTCCACTATTACAATACTTGTCCACTTACAAACAACTTCCTAACTGACATTGTGGACAATTGACCCAATATCTAACTAACTCAGTCCAAATGACCCCAAAAACCCGCATACCACAGTACAACTGACTCACTATTACATAACATATGGTCCAAGTGACCCAAAACCCGCCAACTTCGGTATAAAATACTCCTTTCGTGCCCTCATCCGTCGTGTTGTAGCGTCAGTGGTACCACAACATTTCCCCATCAAACCGCCTACCAACAACAAGTCGAGGCCATCAACAAGGTCTTGAAAACTATGGTCCAATGAATGGTGGGTACGCATAAGTCAACTCGCATAATATGCTCTTCTCTACACTTTGGGCTTATAAGACTTCCATTAAAATTGCCATTGGATTTACTCCTTTCCAACTAGTGTATGGATTGGAGGCAGTCCTCCCTATAGAGTGTAATATTCTGTCTCTCAAGCTCGCCATCGAACTTCTCCCAAGCACTACTTCCAAGGAAGAACATTTCCTCTACCTAGCTAAACTTGAAGAAACTCTCCAAGATGCTGCTCTTGCCAATGAAGCTCATAAGAAATGCATCAAAGCACAATACAATAAGTCGGTAGATCCCCGTGCTTACAACGAAGGAGATTTGGTCCTTACATACGACCCAAAACATGATAAGCTGGGGGCATGCAATTTTGAGTCCATGTGGCATGGACCTTACATAGTAAAATGTGTTTTAGAGAAGGGAGCTTATGAGCTTGAAGACTATGACGGGATATCTTTGGGTGAGCCCCGTAATGGGCTCTACCTGAAGAGGTACTATGCTTGAGTCTTTCATGCATAAGTACTTTTGTATATATTGTACATGGTGTGCGTGTGTGTTTTCTATGTGGTGTGATGCTTTGATTTCTTGCGTGTTTAGGTCTTGTTTCGTTTCTTTTACCATGTTTTGTTTGTGTGTGTATATGGCAACTTGTTTCGGATTCATGGACGACGCCAATTGGCATACCCACAACCTTGCTTTGGCAGCCTGGGTTCTCTATTCACCTATGGGGGAGCTTATCAGCTCAGGGGGTATGTGTCTAGGTTTCGCAACCAAGAATGTTGCAGAATATCAAGTGGTCATTGGAACCCTAATTGATGCCATTTCTATGGGTATGGACCACATTGTCATCCATTTGGACTCTCAACTAGTGGTCTCTCATCTTAACCGAGTTTACACCATCCGCGACCCCTTTTTACTCCATCTATATTGACGAGTCCGTCTTATGGAAAGGTCCTTCGAGTCCATTCAGTACCTGCACATTCCACGAGACGTTAACACAGTTGCCGACTCTATGGCCAACTTTGTTTTAGATTGATACTTTGCACACACATAAGCATATTCATGAACTGTTAAAAGTAGACACAACATGTAATTAATTCATTTTATAAGCAAACACATAAGCAAGACCACATCATTCACTCATTCGAAACACATAATGCATAAATCGCTAGAATTTCTCTCTCTCTCTCTATATATATATATATATATATAATCTCAAAAGGTAGTGCTGATACAAAATTATAAAGCGCGACGGCTTTCAGTGAGTCTCTACAAAATCTAAATCCTCGCAGCTTCCAGTAGTACAAAAATCTAAGGCCTCTAAGCTCTAAGTACACACACAATAACAGCATATGGCCTATCGCCTGGCCCATACATCCCTAGGAGGTCTAGCATCCCTAGCCTGCTGAGTCTAGAAACAGTCGACTGCTCTCGCAACCTTGCGAAGTAGCGCATTGAAGCGTGCAGTAGCTCCAACCGTGTGTACCTACATGGGCCGCAGCACCTCATCTACCAACGGCTCAAGAACGTCTAATGTCAACCCACTCAGGTTGGCATAGACTCTATCCATATTCGCGATGGTAGCGTGCACAACCAGACCCACAACTGCTCCCTCTCCTCTCTCTCTCCTAGCAAGAAGAGAGGTCCCCACTGGTCGTACAGGCCCCACATCGGCACACACATGTTGTTCACCTCTTATCACTATATCAAAAAAATCATAAATGCACAAAACTTAAAAAGTACAAGGGTATTTTGTTCTTACCGAGCTCTCCCCATGCTGCTTCCTCTAGCAGCGGCAAGTCTGGGTCATCCCTATTTACAGTAATACAATTTCTTTCCACCAATATGGTTAATGTGTGATGATATTAAGTAGTTTACCTGCTTAACTATTTACTTAGATCTCTTATTGTATAGATACTCTTTACTCGTGTTGTGTTGTTCTTTGTGTCTTAACAGGTCTTGCAGCTGAGATCTGACGACCACTGGACGTGGAGAAACATTCAAGAGAAAGGATTGCGATGTAATAGGTAAGACATCTAGCACTTGATTTTTAAGTAGATCTAGGAAATCCATTTGTAGTCTGTTCTATTTGTTCTAGACTCACATTGAGCTAGGGGTATCCAACTCGTGTCTGTTCGAGTGGATTGTCTGTCAAACAAATATGGCGACCATACTGGGGATGTATACACTGAATCTAATGGTGGTAATATTTTAAGTGTAACACTCTTTCAATAAGAAAATGTATAGAGGTTTAAATAACTTCATTCACAAGACATACTTAGAGCTTTGGTTTAATAGTGGTTTTGTTCACAACAAATTCTGATGTAAGTAAATAGACAAAGATGATTTAAATGCTAAATCTTTGACAAAGAAGGTAAAGAGTTGGTTTGCAGATTCTTAGTGACATAAAAGAATATTCAGGGTGGTAGGGAGGAGCAAGGGAAGACTGTAAAGTCTTGTGTGCAAGTTGGTGCTTGTACATCTAGGAGTTGTAGCTTCCATTCAGTTGATGCTGAAGAAACAGAGGTAGCAGCCTCATCTGGGTTGTAGCTTAGATAAAATAGAATGTAAAGAGAAGTTGGAGCTTTCCTTTCAGCCTAAGAAGAAGAGGTTTTTCCCTTTATGGGTTTCCTCTGGAAAATCAGTGCCTCTGCATATTTTATGTGATTGAATATTGTTTATGTGTCTTATATTTAATTCTATTATAACAATATACCTGCTATAAAGGAATGTGCATAGAACATCTCATATCGTATTGATTGTCACACATCATCAAGGTTAAAAGGGAAAAAGAATGTAAAATTGTTTAAGCACAGTAATAACTGATTCAACCCCCCCCTCAGTTATTTGAATACTTTCAACAATATGATGTGGTACATTGATACAATCTTATGATATGATTTATTGAAGTGTTATTGGTCATATGCATGTATGATGAACTAAAACTATTACAAGAAATAAAATGATGTTGATAATATGGATCAATTGGCGATTGATGGGAAATACTTTCTATGAAATGTGTATTTTGCGAAATACTAACCTACAAGACACAAGGGCTATGGGATAGTCAGTTACGTGATCTGATATATGGGATAAGAACTTGTTCATGTACAGTAAAACCTTAGCATCCAAAAATGATGATACCATGACATGAACTAATAATCTCGATAGCAGCAAAGTATGAGTTGATAAGGGCGTAGGCCCAGTATGTTGAGAGGGATGGATGTGTTTCCCAACCTATGTTTCCATGATACCCGACATCATGGTAGGGCCATGCTGAGACACGCTCCCCATGTTATTGCAATGACGATGGTCAGATGCCTGCTAGGAGAGGATAGGTCTGCTATTTAGTCGACGCTATCTCTCTCAGGTTCTATGTGGTTAGGTCGATGAGTCCGACATCCACTTTTGTACTAGCAGAGGAAGGTTAGGGAGGATACAAACATAGGTTAGGATGGGAGGATATGTTAAAGTTAGTACTGTTGAGGGTTGGGTTTACCTTGATTCTGAGTTACGTAGTAGGAACCCTTCCTTGTACTTAATTGATTAAACTAATGTAAACATAAAGATAATGATGTGAAATCTTAAAGGATTAATCGTTGAACAACTTAGGATGTAAAAGTATATATGTGCTTGTTTTGCATGCTTGGGGGAGATTACTATTATTTAGTTAGTAGGTATGTATAGGTGGGAAGCTGGTTGTCTATAGTACATTTATGATGTGTGCATACACTGGCCATGTATGCACACTTTGCACCTATGCGCTAGTATCGATATACAAATACTTAAGATCGAATAATTGAATAAGTTGTCATAAGTAAATATGTTAATTATGCATTGACCGAATTCGATTAATGAATATTAACTTATTAGTTATGTGTAAAACAAGTCAATTAAGCTATGTATTAATTGTATGTAAACATTGTAATAAGTAAATTAAGATAAGTGTTGTCAATATGAAGTGTCATTGATAAACATAAACTTTGGAAAGTTGTATTGTTTAACTCTTAATTGTGATTAAGTAAACCATTAAATGTACATTGTTTGTTGATAAAAATGTACTAGATTAGTGCTAGGGTATTTAGCAGTTAAACAAATAAATGTTGATATTGATATTTACCATCAGTTATTATTATTACATTAATTGGGATAATTATTAATTAATATTGTATGTGTATTGTTATGTTTAGTATTAAACTAAAATTACTAATAATAAATGTGTCCATTACACAAAATCATAAATGAATATTTGGAATTATTCAAAATAATAAGTTAAAAATTATAAAGATACTTGTTCGAAAACTTGATTTATGAATTATGTAAAGGTAATATTAAATTATTAAAAAGGAACTAAGTAAATTAAGATAGGACTCAAAATATAATAATATTAAAAAGGAACTAAGTAAACCATTAAATGTACATTGTTTGTTGATAAAAATGTACTAGATTAGTGCTAGGGTACTTAGCAGTTAAACAAATAAATGTTGAGTTATTATTATTACATTAATTGGGATAATTATTAATTAATATTGTATTTGTATTATTATGTTTAGTATTCAACTAAAATTACTAATAATAAATATGTCCATTACACAAAATCATAAGTGAATATCTGGAGTTATTCAAAATAATAAGTTAAAAATTATAAAAATGCTTGTTCAAAAACTTGATTTATGAATTATGTAAAGGTTGTATTAAATTATTAAAAAGGAACTATGTAAATTAAGATAGGACTCCTTAAAATATAATAACAAAAAAAAGAACTACCATGTTGTATAAGTGATCCGAAAATATATTTGAAATTTAATCCAACAACCTCTTTGAAATTGAAAGAGTCAACATGATCCCAATTTAATTATTATCTTAATCAACATATTAAATAGATGATAGGGTTAATAATCGATTCAATGTCTCATGGAGGTACTAAATTACACATTTCAAGAATCATTAAATGATTTACATTAAAAGCATTGAAACCAACCCAATTAGCCTTAACTATTGAACTTCTCAAGAAGAATAGAATTTAAATATATTATGTTTTATTCTATTCAATTGGAATACGGGGGATGAAGGGCGGTGGAGTGAGCCTAGAGATCTAAGTGAAGAAAGGAGTGGAGATCAAGAAGTACTGCTCTCGGGATTATGAGTTCATGAGCTCGCGAGCTTGGAAATCCTTTGATTTCAAAGGGCCAGCAAGATAATAGCTGGTCGGTAAGGTGCTTCATTGATTGGTTGTTAAGCTCTACCGACAAAAATCGGGAAAGAAATCTACAACAAGCTACGGAACAATCTACAACCTTTGAGCACCTTCAAGAAACAAGTATTTTCCTTGTTAGTTATTACATTAATCATATTTTAAAGTTATGCTAAATATATATATATATATATATGTGTTGAATCATAAATAGAAATTGATATTATTTTACCTATGCAATGTTGATACAAATAACTAGAAAAAGAAAATACATCTATAATAATAGGAAAAATAGTAAATAATTAAATAATATTTTTATTTATTTATTCAGAAACAAGCCTATACAAAAAATTAATTTAGAACCTTATCAAAATGCTCCTTAAGGGGCCTTTATCATGCCTAAAACTAAAACAAGGATAACCTGAATTCTATGCAGAAATATGTGAGTAAAACCCCAAACTTTTTCCAAGTTGCGGTAACATTAGTTCACCTACATGAAACAAAATTGAATTAGTTAAGAAGAGGATAATTTAATTCTCAAAAATCACGTAAAAATTTTAACAATCAGTTAAGTTTCACAAGAGGATATTTTTATTCTAAAAAAATCACGTAAAACTTTTTTAGGAGTCAACTATTAATAGTTGATTAAACTGTAACAATAAAAAATCTTCATCTATCAATGTCACTCATAAAGTGAATTTGATCATAGTCACTTAAGCACTCAAAAATTGTTTTTTTACGCCACTATCACCGCATGGAGAATTGAGACACTCCCACGAAATTTTGATTATTTAACTGTAATTTAAACCTGCTTCAAGCTAGCTTTTAAAATATAACATGAATCTTCATGACCAGGCAACTCTAACTTACTTACGGGGGCTTTCTCTTCTTACTTAACTTAGCCACTGGATTAAGAATATCTCTGCTAGCTGGTTAGCTTATTGAGCTTGCTTGCTAGTTATATATATATATATATAAATATATAAATAATAAGTAAAAATAAAAATAAAATAAATAATAATGAGAACTAGTTATATATATATATATATATATATATATATTAAGTAAAAATAAAAATAAAATAAATAATAATGAGAACTAGTTATATATATATATATATATATATAATAAGTAAAAATAAAAATAAAATAAATAATAATGAGAACAAAGATGGAAGAGGGTCGCAGGCACCCTCTGATTGTGTCGACCATAAACAATATGAAAGGCGTGCTGAACCTCACTTATTGCAGCTCTTAAATAAAGGGGAAATTGATCTTTTTTTAAATACAACCGGTAACTTCCACCAAAGTCTTAACATGTTACCTACTCCACTAACTTTTAGCAATAAATTAGATTTACTCAAACTTTGCTTTGTTTTAAAAAAAAATAAACAGAAAAAAACTAGGTAAGCTTACCTGCCACACTTTCCGAATTCAAACTTTAAAAATAAACAGCAATGGCAACTCTAGGGGAAAAGGGTAAGCAAGAAGATGAGATGAACAACCTGTTGCTAACAACCCAAGGAATTTTGTAATTGGAAAAGATGGGTCACGCTAGTCTGATCAAATAGTTGTCTGGTACTTTTTCTGTGGTACTTTTTCTGTGTAAAGACGAAAATGCTCATATGCAACACTCGCACTAAATTATATGCCAAAGAGACGCTATTGTAGAGAAATGCAGTGAAAAAAACAATTGTAGTAGGAGAATGTGTTAAAGAACGTGGGATTTAAAATGATATAGCTACACTAATTGTGTTTTTCGTAGTTGACTATGAATTTAATAATATATTGCGTTTTTCGTAGTTGACTATGAATTTAATAATATATTTTAGGATTTGGCTTAACATTAAATCCTACGACAACCATAACAATCCATGGCTAGTAGCATAGATAGACGCCTTCCTCTTAATCACTAGAAAATGAATGCTCCTCCAGCTCACCGATCCATCTACAGTAGGGTGTCTCTGCTCTTATGCATGCTAAATATCTTCTAAGATATTATATTAGAGCTGGTGCGGTTGCCCGGTCAAAAGATTTGTTTTGAAAGGAAACATAATTTTGTTTTAATAACCAGCAAATAATCGCACACATGCAACTAGCGTAAATACTTGTCAAATTACATGCGTAAATACTTGACAAATTACATTCGTAAATTGGACTTTAAAAAAAAAACGAAAAGAGAAACGCAACTCAGCCCTCAGCTCGAGTGCATCAAGAGCTGGATGGGCAATGTCCTGCCGTATGGATATCCAGGCTTTAGCTTACTTTCTATGGTGTCTGCGCGGGGAGTTCTTCTGCTAATTCATATTCTCCTCAAAATATATATATATAAACTATGTTCAGATTTGAAAATAGGCGTTTCCCAGCCTTGTAGAAAGTTATAGCTTGACTATTAAAAGCCCTGTCTCAGGTTTGGGAATGACGTCTTTAATTTCTTTCTCAGAATAGGGATTGGTGTTTTATTTCATTCTCAGAAGATGTATTACGATCCTTTGAAAAATTCTGTATTTAATTCGATTATAGATTGGTGTATTCTTTTTAAAGTTTCTGTAGAAAACCCAATCGGAGTTTCCATAGCTTGAATTTCTTCTTGGATAGAGATCTATATAAGCTAACCCTTGATGTTTATAATTTTAAATTCATAGGTATTGAATTACAGAAGTAGCTTATCTAAATAGGTTACGAATACATAATACTCTGCGTATTAATTAACTTGTGATTCTAGTATCACATTTCTTAAAATATTGAGAATAACTTTAATTATTTCTTGGATGGAATGTCTCAATTAATTGGCAACCTTTCTTTTAAATATGAAAAATTCCCATAATTTTTAAGTTGAGGAAATTATACTCATATTCCGTTAAACTTGGGAATATCCTTAGTTATTATTTATTTGGAAGTGTTTTATTTAGGAACATTTTGCATAGAAATGAAGTTTGAGGAATTTACATATATCCCCTTTTATCATGGATGTAGATTATTAGTTTATATGCTTATTTAGAGAATCCTGTGTTGGTTGAATTTAATGGGAATGTCTCCCACTTTTGGATTGTGTAGTGATTTAAAATAATGCCTCTCTTTACTATATAGAGATTCTCATATTTACAATTTTTTTTAATTATTACTTAGTAATCTTATTTTGTCCTTGCATTTTTAATATAAGATATCTATGTTTTATGATTATAATTGATGCTAAGTTGAAAATACACTATATAAGTGGAAAGTACAAATCCATCCCATTTGTATAAGAGTCATAGTATTGGAAATGACATTTGCCAGCAAGAAGGATAGTGTAATGTATCACCACAATGCTTGTGTCGTGATATAGTGTTACTCAAATAGATAACACTATATCATTAAGAGCTTAAGTTATTGATCATCATGAAGAAATCTCTTAGAAGTTTCTCAAATAGATATTATTCATTTACTCTGAGTGAAAAGTAAATTACGACATTTAGTATAGTAGCATGACAGAGTGTTCAGGTAGTTTAGATGTACGAAATGAACTTGTGAATTGATGACCTCGTTTTATGGTCGAGACTCCTTAGGTAAGTTATGTTTAGAAATCTTTGACTATAAATTTTTTGAGATTGCACGATATAGATTTACGTCGTATGTTTTTTTTTTACAAAATGGTTGATACACAAAAAAAAAAAAAAAAAATACTTGCTTAATTAGAGAGACCCTACGACCTCAATATCAAACCATTCTAGAAAACCAAACCATTTAAGTACGAAATACCCGTAAATGAAACAACAACAAAATATATGTTCTGTGTCGCGTTATATTAGAGCTATCATCCATGAGCTAACAACATATAGACAAATTTGATCAACAACCAGCCAGAATAAGATCTAAGTGCATTGATTCCCACCCCCCAAAAAATAAAAATAATAATAAATCTACGCACCAGAGCACTAAGTGGAGAAGATTTTGCAAGTGGGGATCTCCGAAAATCAGAATTTGGTGGAAAGTCGTGAATCGGAAGGGCCAGTGGAGACTAGCCTCTGAGCTTAATAAATAGTGAGGCTTGTAGTCATCTTTCAAATTTAAATTTAGTTACTTAAACACCAACCAAGACACAGAGCCGAGCTCGCCATGACTGTTGTCAAGAGGCAGAGCACTACGCTGAACCTCTCAGAAACAAAAAAAACTTTCCATCGCGCGCGGGGATGAGGAGGGCTGGTTAAAAGAGGTAGACTGCCCTCCACCTAGGCTCCGGAGGACAAACACCTGGTGGCATGCGACTCAACGCATGGCAGCCATGCAGGTTGCCTCCTTGTGGGCTCCCTTAGGCGATTGGAGGGAAGGCGAGGTGAGTAGCAGGGTTTTCACGCTGAGGAGCAGCGGTGGATGGTTGGTTGTGGTAGCTGGCTATGCGTGGCGAGAAGGGGGAGAGATAGGTGGAGAGGTTATAAAATATAATAATTAGCATACCCCAAAGCCTGGGAAATGAAACGCGGAGAATAACTTCAATATGTTGTAAACTGAGCGAAAGGTGTGTGTATGCAGACAATAAAATTTTATAAAAGGAGCTAACTCAATGGGTTGTCATCATTATATAATAAAGTAATAAAAGACGAACAATGGTGAACATTTGAGCCCAAATGATCTGAATTGGATCAATGTAGATTTTTCATCTATTTTTTCAAAAAAATATTATCAAACATAATTGTTATTCCTTAATTGCTTTCCTAAATATCTAATTATAGCCTTTGTTCACATTAAACCTCCCCCAAAAGACATTAAGTACTTTTTATTTAAACATGAAATTAGTTGTCCACTTCTATGTGAAATATTTAAATTATATTCTCTTTATTTTCATTTTATTTTATGGTATTCAGAAGGATATTGTTGAACTCTACATGGTGAAGAATATTATGATGATTGGTGGAAGAGTGTTAAAAAGGAAATAGGGAAGGAAAATTTGGCTACTACAGGTCTTCTTGCGGTTGTAATGTATAGGATGGATCTATATCTTAAGCAATGTAACGAAAGGGTCGGAGTTGTTCAAAATGATGAAGTTTAAAATGGAAGACAATATACAATTGATAGTGGCAAGTTCCATCATGTGTTGTGCTCAAATGGAGCCTTCCAAGTTTCCCTTGACATGTGTATTGCACACTGTAATGATGAAAATTCTCATAGAACGCAAACTGTAATTTTAAACGTTCTAATTTATTTTGGATTGAAATTAGTTAATATATATCTAATTTCAAACATTCTATATTTTGAATTGAAATTAGTTAATAATATGTCACCTCCCTAATTTATTTAGATAACTATCCAATGATGATGTCATGACTTGTAATCTGCATTCATTTGAACCATGTCATGGGAAGTAATGGCTTTACCCATAAAGAGAGTAGTCTAAACTTCCACGTTTTGAACCACTTTTCGTCATAAAGAGTGTAATCTAAGTCTTTTTCAATTTCGATGGCCATCTTTAAAATTTAAATTAAGTGATAATGGTTAATGGATTTAGTTCACCTGTTCAAATAATTTTCCTCGTGAAATTATCTCCTTTTTTAGTTTCGATGCCATGGTTGAAATTTTAATTCAGTGATGAAGGTTAATGGATTCAGTTAAATATTTTTTCTAATGTACCTTTAGTTAGATGGTTTCAAACACAATTACAACCCACCGTCAGTTTTCAATTTCGATGATCAACATTGAAATTTAAATTCACTGATGATGATTAATGGATTTATTTCACCCCCCAATAATTTTTTTGATGAAATTTGAGCACACTTGATCAAAGATCACACTACCATAGAAGTTGACTTCCCTAAATTTACCTGATTTCCCATGAAATTTAATAGACATTTTTAGGGATCCACAATGAAAAAATATGAGATTGAGTGCAAAGTGAGGTTTCTCTAAAATTAAAGTGAGTTTGACTCGTAAATAATTCTTTCCTTTAGTGTCACTTTGAACTAATGGCAAAGACTTCTGCTGCTATGAAAGGTTAGAAAGATAACAAGACTGATATGAAGACATTAGAGTTTTGTTATAATTCTAAATTGAAGTACATGGGGAGATACACAACACACATTGGCCAGCAGGTGGGAGATGGGCATTTCATAATAGAACGTGTGAGCAGCTAGGAGAAACACACGGACGAGTACACATCGCAACTAAGCGGAGGCACCACATCATCCACATGACTTGGCAAGTGATGTTAATAGGTGGATGAATCTGGAAGTGGCATGGAAAATGAAAAAAATCAGGCAAAGGGGACACAAAGAAAACGACTGAAATTTCCCATATAGAGTACAACTGGCAAGTGCACATGAGAAATGAAGGAAACCCACACAACAGTTCAACAAAGTACTGCCACTAGTGAAAATAAAACGGATAACATGCAAAATTAGTTCAGCTTACCTCTCCACTCGGCACACAGAGCTCTCGAGCTTCGGGCCTATTAAAATAAAATACAGTGCACACCCATGCAAATGGGATAAGCAATACGCAGGCGGACACTTATCCAACATACATGGTAGATAACACGGGTAGTTCCATCATGCACAGACCCTTACAACTGCGTGGTGAGATGACAGTAGATTTAGATTACATACAGATTAGGAGGTAGTGCGGTTATAAGCGAGAGCTATGTCTTCGACAGTGTTGAAAGTGCTCAACCAAATTCAAGAGCCCTTCCCGGCAGGATCTCTGATTTCTGCAGTGAAATTTCCCCACGGGCACTTCCTAACTCCTTTGTAGTTCCTGGGAAATATATGTTTCATCTCTCAATTCTTAAGAGAACGTGGATGTGGATTTACCTCTGCTCTTCTAATGGCGCATACAGAAGAAGAAGAAGAATATGTAAATCCATTCTCATTGTCTTGTCATGTGGATCTATTGCATCGATCTTGCCATGATTCCATGGTGATGGGACATTGCGGCTCACTTGTCATACTCCTACAAACAATCAGCGGTTGAGTTATCCCAATCTTCGTCGTGGATGCACAGGATGAAAGACTGTGTGGGGATTTTGGTCAACACATTCGAGGAGCTAGAGTCTCCGTTCATTGAATACATAGGAAAGGAGATAGAGAAACCCGTCTGGGTGGCGAGCCCTTTTCTTCCCTCTTCTTCTTTCTTGGTTCAGTCGGGATCATCTACTACTGTAACACATGATAGTGCCATCCGCAATAGGAAGAGTAGTATCGATGAAGATCAATGTCTGGAATGGTTGAATTCCAAGAAACCTGCATCGGTTCTCTATGTTTGTTTCGGTATAGTGAAGTCAGGCCATGAATGGTGGAAGAAAGTGGATGATGGAAAATTCCTAATTCCCAAATATATACCACTTGACCATATCTCAATGGACAAACATAAACCACATAGGAGTTGTCTAGTTGTGCTACGATTTCGCTCGGACAGCTAAAGCTTTCGGTCACTGCTAGCCATCCCTCCGGAAATGTCAACTGAGTACTCGATAACTTCCGTCTCGTCAGGGCCCACCACTCCACCGTTGTCCTCATTCCATCGCGGAAACAGTCATCCACCTTAATGACATTAATGGAGGCTGGAAAAGGTGATCGTGGTTGGTGAATTTGAATGGAGTCAAGCCCTCCATATTTCACCCTTTGAGGTAGATCCGTCTGACTTTTCTCTTGTTGAAGAAGAAGATGATGACAACATGAGTGAGAAGCTTCTACCTCCTCAGGACTGTCATGTTCTGAAAATCGAGTGTGGACTGGCCGTAAGTGAAGACTCCACAACAAAGTGCAAAGGATGACTCCAATAAAGGGTATTGATTAAGTGTTTTATGAAAATATTCAAGGGATGTTCCCTTACACCATATATTGGCCATGGATCTAACAAGAAGAAGACAAGATGCTACCCACCCAATGGATTTAAGAAGTATGTTATCTACAATGTTCATGATCTTGATCTTCTTACAGATAAGTTAACGTGCTCTTTTCTAAGTAAAGTCTTACGTGAACCATCTACAATTGCACAATTATGTCTTAAGTTCAAAACATACAAATTGCAACATTAGGAGGCCTTACGAGACATGCATAAATTGAGAATTGCACAACATCTATTCTTATGAACACTTAAAAATAGAGATAAACTTCAATGAGAGATCTTGTCTCTCACTCTATGAGATTTTCTTTATCATCCATGACATCATAAAGGGAGTAGATATTCTCACTGAAGAGAGATCTCATAAAATCATTTACAAAGATTTATCGATGCCCAAAGAACATTCCTAGAAGCAATGGATCATCCTTTCTTCACTCATAAAAATATTACAAAAATAGATTACAGTGTTTTGAAAAAGAAACTTCTCAATTTTTGTGGAGACCTCCCATGACAATTGAATTTGTTTCTTTATATAGATGACCAGATACCATTAATATCTTCCCATGAGTTCCTATTCCAAGTTTAGCTCAGCCTTCGCTCCACTTTGATTTGGTATGTCGCAAAATTTCCCTCGTGAATTACCCTTTCTTCACCAAGTCTGCAATCAAAACAAATCAATTGTAAGTAAAACTAAGTTTAAAATGTTAAAATAGATACTAAATAGTAAAATGATTTAAAAGGAAATCAAATATAATAAAAGTAAAAGTAAAAGTAAATTATGATCTAATTAAAAACTAAAATTCTTGAGAGATTTAAATTAAATCTTTTATTAAACTTCAACTAAAAGTCTACCTTAAGATAAACTCAAGTCCATTTTTTGGCCGTCATATATTGATTCTGCGATTGGTTTGTTGGTGATATGGCATTTCAAATCTCAAGGTTTCAGCGCCTATGGTGCGAGTCATCATTCAACAACTTCGTTCGTTAATTGAGATCTCATTTACACAAATCTTCTTTGCTACAATTTGATTTCCTAGTTTAATTTGCACTTCATTAGGTAGGTGTACAAGCAAGCAAATAGCCTGATGGACAAGTGGTTGGCAGTTTTCTTTACAATTGTAATATATCACAAGTATTTATGATCTCAATATCTAAAAATATGCTAGCAATTTGATATTAAGATCTAGAGATCATGCCGTTTGAAGCTGGTTCTCTTTGCCTTCTAACTTCGCTTTGAAAATTCAAACAAAAATCCTTCACAAGCTCTAAAATTCGGTTATTGATTTCATGGTATGAGTCTCCATCTTAAACGGCATAAGTTTCTACCGAAATCACATAGTCATAGACTAAATGTGGAACCTTTATCTCTTGCACTTTCGGGCTCAACGTTTACATTCAAAGCACCAAGTTTTGGGCCAGTCCACACTCGATTTTTATTTTCAGAACGTGATAGTCCTGAGGAGGTAGAAGCTCTTACGGTTTGTAGGAGTAGGAGTAAGAGCTGGCAGTCCGGCTCGGAGATTGCACAACCATCAATTGATGGTAAATTCTTTATCCCAGACTTGAAGGCATCGTGGAGGGAATCGTATGCGGTAGTTTCCAGGCGACTAACGGAGGTGCATAATTGACAATGACGACAGTTGGCGATGGTTCTATAATCGAAATGGTGACAGGTGGCGGCTCCTCATAGGCCGTCGACAACGATGGCCTGAGGGGAGACGGCCCCTTAATATACGCCATCAATATTACATGTTGGAACACAGATTGTGGTATCCCCTGTGATACCATCCATCCCATCACTACATGTAATATTATACCAATCCATTAAAACATGAAATGAAGAGGTACTCAAAGGATATTTAAAGCGTTGCAAATCAATTGATTTTATTGAGGTGTTGGTTAGGGATTACTTTGTTCCTTAACCACTAATTCCTATTAGACTTCGTTGTCATTGATATGGTTAATTAATACATGGTAAATCATGGGAAGTGACTTAGAATCATAGCTCCCCCATTTTTATAAAGATTCCCTTTTTCCAACTCAGATGTTGGATTAGCATAATGATTTTTAATGGTTTTTTCTTTTGTAAAACATGATAGAGAGATATTTTGTCGATGAGTTTTATATGATTTGAGTTCTTCACATTTAACTAGATCTAGGTGATTATATTGTGTATTGGAGTGAACGAACATATGGTTTTTTACAATTGTCAAGTCTCTAGCCACTATGATGTTCTTTATTCCCATTTCTTTGCTAATTGCTAGTACTTAATATAGGCCTAAAATGTATACCTAATTGTTTGTTGCTTTCCCTAACCCCAAAACAAAGGCTAGTCTTTGAGTTCTTCCAAGATCAATGATGATTCCTCCCATGTCTATCGCCCCTGATTGTTTTCATTATTCTATATGCATTATGTTAACACTTTGTAAGATTATTATTAGAAACTATTGCCATAGGTTAAGGTCACTTTAGTTGGTATTTTTAATCTATTTTTATAGTTGACATAATAATTTAAAATTATTCTCATTAGTTAATACTTGAATATTTAACCAAACAAATTGATTTTAAAAAAGTAATAAGAACAATTATATTGTTTTCATGATTTAATGTGCAAGATATTATCACTATATAAATTGGAGGGATAAGGGATAGGCACCTAACCTCCTTTGCTCCAAAACAATGTAAATTCAACTAGACCCTATCTAGGTAAAATTTACTTGGGTAGTGATTTATATGTTAAAATATCTATGCAAATATGTCAACTAAATATCTCCCACAACACTGTATTGTAGATAAGGGAAATGGGTGAAATTCCCCCAGCCTTCCTAGACATCTTGATGATAAAATGGAAATAACCCTTAGTGGGTTGGTTCTGGACATATCAGGACTAACCCTAAATTCATGGCTACCATATGAGATGTAATAGAATGAGGGAACAAATCCTTGTCTCTTTTGAGGCCTCTCACTCTTGTACTAAAATATATTGTTCAACATGTTTGTTCATCCCCTATTCACATACAAATTTCATTAAAAACATATATCTATAAAATGAAGAATCTATATGAAGTTAGCATGTGTAATATTCATTACAAATTGAAATTATTATTTTTTGAATAAAAATTGTGTAAAACTTATTTATGTGCGAATTTTAAGTCAACGCACTATTTGGAGTACACTATAATTTTACGAAAACTTCAAATAACATTCCTTATGATTCATGTTGATCATAGTTCTAAGGAACTATGACCAAGAAACATAATACCAGTTTATATTATGCAATATATTTTTATAATTATTTATTTTCATATATAAATTTTTTTACATGAAAATATAAATTATACTCAATTATAATTAACATATTAATTTTAAAATATTTTATATTTAAAATTAATTAATAAATTATAAATAATACTTATGTTTTAAAAAAATGTTTTTCATTTTAAATTTACATATTAAAATTATCATTAATAATATTATTTCTTATAAACAATTTTGATAATAAAATTAAATTTAATTAACTAAATTATATAAAATAATAATAATAATTAAAAAAATTAATTTAACTAACTAAAACTATATTATAATAATAATAATAATAATAATAATATACACAAGATTCATGATTATATATACCTACATATACCACGAAACAAATCATTATTCATCAATTTAATTTAATATTTAAAAATTATATATCTTACATATATCACGAAATAAATCATTATTCATCAATTTAATTTAATTATTTAAAAATTATATATCTTATATCTTTTTATTTTAAAGTGAAACTTTTTTAACTAAAACCTATATAAAAATAATAATAATAATATTAATTTAAAACCTATATAAAAATAATAATAATAATATTAATTAAAAATATATATTTGTATGTAATAAATCATTATATCAATTTAATCGAAAATTCATAAAATATTGCTATGAGATTTCGATCATAAAATATTGTTATGAGATTTCGAACCTTGACTCCTAATCGTAGGTATAGAAAGGGTTCAGCTTTTTTTAAATTGATACAATGACGATTTGAAATTAGTTCAAACTGAGGCGTGTGGGACCAGCGGTGGCAGGTCCATCCATTTTTAGAATTTGCAATCGAGATAAGGATTGCGGTCAGATTTGGTTATCCATATTTAATACATTTTCAAATTTTAGGAAGCATGAAACCTAGCTTTTTTTCAAGATATACTTACAAAAGCGGTGCAGTCACATGCATGCAGAAAGCCAATGATATGGGCAAATGACATGCTTTAATCCGACGACCTTCCGCCCGAGCCGTTATCAGATTTGATCTTTGATCCTCTGAAGCCTTTTTGTTCTGTTATTGTTTTAGGATTTGTTGTCTTTCTTTTTGCAGGTAGCAAGGGCCATTGAGAGCGTCTTGCCTCTGTTAGACGACGGTTGCAAGGAAGAGCGGTTATCAGATTCGATCTTTGATTTTAAGATTTATTGATTTCGTGTTCTGTTCTTGTTCTTGTTTTATGATTTGTTAGACGACCGTTGTAGGGAAGAGCTGCAAGAAAGGGAAAAGCAAAAGGCCGAATTAGACCTGGAGGCCGAGCAATTACTTCACAGAGAGCTATGGTGCGGGTTTGGGTTTCTGAGCCTCCAGACGGCCGCTTTAATGCAGTTTATCTTCGAGGGCTTCTTCCAAGGTCGCTTCAAGACCAGACAGAAGCGACTGATGAAGAAGAGGAATTTCGATATGGATCGATTTAAAGAGCTTGGCATGATTGCCGGACCCAGTTTGAGGCAGTCTGCTTGTGGCCGCCTATTAGATGCGATTTAGGCCGAACGCATTCAAGTCTTCCTTGTCACTATTACAGAATTCAAATGATCATGCCTGCGTGCAAGTAACGGGAATAGATTGATAACGGACTACATTTTTTTCTTGCCTCATTTTTTCTTGAATGCACTTCAGAGCCAACCTTATAACGGATAACAGATGACGGATGGCAATCCATCACACGGTCTCGGATGGCAATCCATCATTAGATGACGGAGGGCAATATTTCACTTAAGCAAGGAAACGATCAGTAGAATAAAGGACAGAGCCAACCGGAAGAATTCAGAAAGCCCGATTATAATCTCCCAGTTCCAGGCACTCTCTGCTCACGGATGGCAATCAGTGGGCTCTCTCGATTCCCGGGAACCGACGACCTTCAGTTGTTTGCAGGCGGGGGAGCTGTCGGCCTGCGATATCTCTTCCGTAGTGAGATTACTGCATCGCATCTTGGACAGAGCCCAGATTCCACCGTCAGAACCCAGATGCAGAGTTATAAAGAAAGGAAAGAAAACAGGTATGGTTTCGTGATCTCTGACTTCCCCTATACTGTTAATCAAAGAAATGAAAGAAATCAGTATATCAATCTAGACTTGATAGTTAGAAATGTACAAGAAAAGGCATATTAGGAATGCATTCGTAGATCAGATTTGTTAGATTATTTTCAGCAGGATCAACTGGTTAGCAGCCGGATCAACTTGGCCTATACTGCTAATGAAATAAAGGAAAGAAATCAATATATCAATGTAGACTTGATAGTTAGAAATGTACAAGAAAAGACATCTTAGGAATGCATTCGTACAACAGATTTGTTAGATTATTTTCAGCAGGATCAACTGGTTAGCAACAGGATCAAGAAATTGTCCATTCTTAATGCTCTTACAAACTGTTCCACCCTACTAGAGGTAAATTTAGATAATAATCATGTTACGGGATTCGGTAAATTTGCCTTATTCTTTGGGCCACCACTCTACAAAGTTGAATTACATAAACTGGGGGCTTCACTGCATTCGCTGGAGAAATATCTCCGCAGTTTGGAAACCTAACTAGTTTATGACTTATCGGTTTACATGACAATGTGTTTACAGGGTCAGTCCCTTCTTCTTTCTACTTTCATCATGCCATTGTCACTGAATTTTAAAGTAGCTCCACCGACCGGAGTTCAGGTCTCATGACAAGCCAGATTTTGCTACTGTTCATGGAATGTAATCTAAGAATGGTTTTGTTGTATGTGGATTAAAATTTGAGTTCATTTAGGCAATCGGCACTTTTTTACTGTGAAATATTCGATTATTAGTTGTAATTTTCAAAATTATCTATACTCTACTACACACTTCTTCCAAAACATGTTCTGATTACTCTGGAGAAACTTGAAAATGGTGTGCTTCCCACCTGCCCTTCTCCGGGCAGAGTGTGTGCGGAGTGGACTCGTCCTACCGTCCTACTTTGATTGATCTTGGACTCTTATACAATCAAAATGTCCAAAAATCTATTCAATATTCATTTGAAAGATCTGGTTTAACAGCTATCTATTATTCTCATTTCAATAGATTCGTTCTTTATTTTCAAAGATTTAGTGAGTTAAATGGCTGTATATTCTCCCCTTTCAAAACTCAATTAGAAGAACTTTTAAGCTCCCTTGAGTTAAGAGGACGACCTTCGGATCATTAGATCTCCATGCTATTTTCAAATACTTCCATGAATCTCTGGGACAGAAGTATCTGAAGCGTCTACGAAATCTCACTTGAGCGAAAATGGTGTCTAAACTCGGGCTAAAAAAAAAATGAAACGAAGATGCCACTCATGAATCAAAGCTCGAGACTAGACAGTCTCTCGAATATCATGTACGTTTTCCAGGAGGCTCACTGTTACTTTCTGCTACCTTGTCGTCCTATCTTTCCTACCATTGGCGTCTGCACATTTGCTGTGTCTCTTGTCGTGTGGGTGGGGTTGGTTAGGTTTTCATGCCAATCGTTTTGGTGCCAAGCTAATATGCTAATTCTCTGTGTGTCTGATAGGCGTTGAAACACCTGCCATCGACATTACGTTTACCATTCCAACGTTTGCATGGATTCCGAATATTTAAATGCCTGCGACCTGTAATGGAGGCGTTTTTTGCTACGTCACCACTGCAAATGGTGATTATTCCTATTAAAAAGTGTGGCGGCTAAGACAACCAGATTAAACTAATCTTGCCACTCCCATCAGTATTAACAAATTTATGTGCATTTAACATAAGACAACCAGATTAAACTAATCTTGCCACTCCCATCAGTATTAACAAATTTATGTGCATTTAACATTACAAGCAAATTTCAACTCGAAATTGTTAACAAGCTGAGTTGTGCTCCTTGATGCCTCCGACCTCGGTTCATGCCCAAGTCCGTGGCTCCTCGAGGAGTACGCCTGAGTCTATGTATTGAATTGATTATCATTTTGCGTTTAGAGACTTTATTGCTTTGAAATTGACTTCATATGTACATAATATATACTTTTCAGCTACTGGTGGTGCCCAGATAAACGTTATACTTCTGTCCCTACATCGATTCGCATTTACCGGTTCTCAATTTGGGTGGCTAGCAGAGCAGGATCAGGTCATATTTTGTTATGTCAGCATATATTCAGAGAATTCAACGTAGAAGTAAATATTAAGAAGATCTAATATCCCCCACACATTGGGATCCCTTCCTATAGCCCACACATTGGGATTACCATTGTTTTCTTAGGTACAGCATCTGCAGATTCATAGGTATAATCGCAACGTTTCCCTCACCACACATTGGAGGTAATTCATGTTTGCAACATCTGATTCATTTACTTTGCGATGTTTGCCGACAATGGATTCGATTTCTTCCTGCAGTATCGAAGGAGTCAAGATTCACTTCGAATTCTTATTTTAATTTGTTCTGCAATGGGTGTAATCTAGCAGTGATATTGTTTATAAAACTCTATGCTTAAGATGCGGTAAGATGACCGTTGATTCTCAAGCGTGGGTTAACTTCAAGTTTTAGACTCGAATGTGCGTATTGTAAATTAGGGCATTAGTAATACTTACAATGGGCATCTACCCCAATGAACTAAACATTTAGTCCGGTTTTTAGCAGCCAGTAAAAGTTGTCAAAATTATATATTCTCTTCCAAAACATGTTATGATTCCTATGGAGAAACTTGAAAATGGTGTGCTTCCCACCCGCCTTTATCCGGGCAGAGTGTGTGCCGAGTGGACTCGTCCTACCGTCCTACTTTGCCTGACCTTTGACTCTTATACAATCAAAATGTCTAAAAATCTCTTCAATATTCATTTCAAAGATCAAGTTTAACAGCTATCTATCCTTCTCATTTCAATACATTCATTCTTTCTTTTCAAAGATTTATTGAGTTAAAATGCCGTGTATCCTGTCATTTCAATAGATTGAGATAGACTGTATATTCTCCCCTTTCAAAACTCAATTAGAAGAAGAATTTTAAAGCTCCCTTCCGATCATTAGATCTCCATTTTTGAAACTTGGCTGGAAGTTTTCTTCTGTTTGTGATGGATTAATGGGAAACTACAGAGGATTTACTAATAGGAACTTTCAATTGTCATATTTCAAATCCCCGCGTAGTATGATTTGACATTCCCTCTGGACTTTTATCAAATATTAAAAAATCATTTAAATATAATATCATATAGTTCTCATTCCACACTATCCTCGTATATACATTAAAATACACTGAATCTTGGAATGATTTCTAGACCCTTAAAAACCACTTAAATGCCATCATAAAAAGTCATTGTCTGAACTCGCTCTATTTGCATATCGTCCTCCCTGTTGCATGGGCTGTTTGCTCCTCGTCCTCGTCCTCCCTCGATAGAGTTTGTTCACGATTCATTTTCTGTGTTCACTATTGATTTGTTATGAACAGAAGTTATCTCTCAAGAATGGGATTCGAACCCATGCCCTTTCGGGCCAACACCTAAAACTGGCGCCTTAGACGAACTTGGCCATTTTGATGTACTTGTAATTTAGATTCTTACTATCTGAGAGAAGGTGATGGTAGGTGTTCTTCTGTAAATCAATTCTCTGTCTGGGCCGTCTTCATCCGCGGGGAGAACACCAGCCCCATTGGAGCATCCTGCACTACCCTAAGTATCCTCAAGTCTTTCTCAGAGCAGATTCTCTTCATGCAATTGCCAATCTTCCTGCCATTGCGATGAATGGTCCATATAGGCTTCTGCCAAAGCCTCACTCTCTTCCCAACCCTCTCGTCTCAAGGTAAATATCCAGCAGCTCTGAGGTCGTTTCCTTCGCCAGATAATCTGTGGTTATTGCAAACTCTATCAACAACACAGCATGGGAGCTCGGATCCTCCTCTAATGCAAAATGCAAATGTCCCCTTCTGAACGCAAACAGAGTTCCAGTCACTCTGCTACCGAGCTTAAAATATTCCGAGGGTACCTCCGGCTTGTTTAGCCGCATACATGATGGAACTGGAACTGTAAAAATGTTTTTGAAAACAGATCTCATAATTCTCACTGTTCCCTTTGGCTTGTGGGATCTCCTGTTACACTATGTGCTTTATCTTGTTCCATAACAAGCCAAATATGGAGCTGCTTGTATGAACAACGATGCTCAAAATACAGAACTTGAAGCCTGAGAATTCATTCATATATAGATTTTCATAATACCCAGAGATCAAGCACTTCCAAAACATGCAGAATACCCAGAGTTTAATACATGCAGAATTTGTGATTGTTACATTAAGTAAAGTAATTATTCTCATTTCCTTCTATCTCAGGAATTATCCTTTACTGCCGGCACTATAGCTGATTTTAATCTCAAATGGTCCCCTAAATATGAAGCTCCCAAAACATGCAGAATACCCAGAGCTCAATGCGTGCAGAATTTGCGACTGTGAGTATTCCCTCTGCCACGCGAGTGACCCTGGTTCGATCCCGGCAATGGTGAGCTGCTACTCTCGGTACATTTACTGTTTTTAGTATTTACCATACTTTCGCCAAGCGAGATGCTACACTTTACTCTGGATTATTGGATAATATAATCCAGAGTTATTAAAAGCAAAAAGTTGAACGCCACTTTAGAGCGCTCGCTTAGCAGCCGAGAGGTACGGGGATCTATACCCACATCTCTGTGTCAAATTTATTTGAGAGGCACGGAGTTCTACCTTCATATGTTTTGTTTTGTTTGGTAAGGGTGTAAGTTCAACCATTAGCCCTGTTCTCCAAATTATCATATTAAACCATAAGAACTATCTCTTTATTATAATTTTTTTTCCTATTTTTTATTTCTTTTTCTATTACGACCATCCTTGTATTTTTATCCAATTTTCCTTACTCCAATTTAATTTTTGTTTCGTTGTAGTGATCACACTTCTTCATATCCAAATCATAGAATATCATATTTTTTCATACTTGTACAGTATGTCACTTTTTTACTTTTAAATTTAAAATTAACTATTTAATTTTTATATTGTTTGAGTGAGTAAGATTTTATAATATGTAAATTGTTTGGTAAGAAATAACATAATTAATTTTCAATAGGTTATTAATTGAGTTTTTTTATGTTAGTAAAATAAATTTATTTAAAGTTATGGTTAGTAATTGAGTTTGCAAAATATTAGTAATTAAATATGATATTTTTTGTTAGTAAAATAAATTTATTTAAAGTTATAGTTATTAATTGAGTTTGCAAAATATTGGTAATTAAATTTGATTGAAATTGGTTTTATATATATTTTACTATAAGATAGGGTATTGAATTTTCTTCATTCAGTTTAAAAAATATTAGTAATTGTTTCATTGAAAATAATTATATATATATATATATTCTATGATTTGATAGTATGAAATAGTTTAGTATTTTGTTAAATTATAATTGTTATATTGTTTACTTTTAATTATGGTGAAGTGTTTTTAACATTTTTTTTCATGGTTAATATACTTTTCTTTTATAAATAAATTTAATTGGAATATTTAAATGAGAATAAGATTGTAGAAAATCTTTGTTTTAATGGATATTAAGTTGTATACATTTTTTTTATAGTGTTTGCATTAGTATGTTGGCCATAGGATTTCTATTGAAAGTCTTGTGTAGAGTGTTTTCAAAGGACCATTTTGGGAAATTGCCTGGAAACAATTTCCTAACTCGGCATCTTGACACATGTGCCTTTTGTTGTAACTGGAAACTGGGACGCCGTTGCGCTAGTAATAGGTGGAGGGAGGTAACTCCCAGAGAAGCCCTCCCAGTACGCCCCAAGTCGGGTGGTCGACCATGTCTACACAAGGCTTTTAAAGTGGTCTAACGAGGGACCCCCCTTTGTTGACACTCTATTCATGCAACCTAGGAGCTAGTATCTATTTCCTTAGTAATAATACCATATGCATAATGCCTTATTATAACATTTTTACTTTATAACCCTTATCTAATTTAATCCCTAACAAACATAACCCCTCTAAACCTTAGCTACATTAAACCCTATCACACATAACTCCCTCTACCTCTCTCTCTCTCTTCCCTATTCCTCAACCTATCCCTAACCCCAACCCATTTCTCTCTCCACCAACCGCCTAACACCCACCCTCTCTCCCTCTTTCCATCTGTCTCCACCTTGACCCAACTCTCTCTCTCTCTCTCTCTCTCTCTCTCTCTCTCTCTTCTACCCCTACCTCTAACCACCTCTCTCTCTCTCTCTCTCTCTCGCCTACCCCTACCTCTAACCACCTCTCTCTCTCTCTCTCTCTCCTTATCCATAAACCCCCCCTCTCTATGTTTATCATAATACCCCTCACCCCTACCACTAACCACCCCACGCCATCTCTCTCTTCATATAAGCAAACCACCCTAACCACTTCTTTCTCTTTCTCTCCTCCTATAGTCCCGCATTCTCTTTAACTTCCCTCCTCCTCTACAAACCCATAACACCCCAATCTCTCTCTCACCCCAACCCACCCACTCCTCATCCCCCTATCCCTAAACCCCATCTATATCTCCCTAACCCCAACGCCCTAGTACTCACCCCCTACCCCTACCCCTACCCCCCATATCTCTCTCTCTCTCTCTCTCTAAACCCCTATGACACATAACCCCCTATATCACTCTCTCTCTCTCGCCCCCTATTCATCCACCTACCCATAACCCCAACCCATTTCTCTCTCCACCAACCACCTAACACCAACACCCACCCTCTCTCCCTCTTTCTATATCTCTTCACCCTAACCCAAATCTCTCTCTCTCTCTCTCTCTCTCTCTCTCTCTCTTTCTCTCTCTCCCCCCTACCCCTACCTCTAACCACCTCTCTCTCTCTCTATCTCATTATCCATAAACCCCCCCTCTCTATGTTTATCATACTCCCCTTCACCCCTACCACTAACCACCCCCCACCATCTCTCTCTTCATATAAGCACACCACCCTAACCAATTCTCTCTCTTTCTCTCCCCCTATGGTCCCACATTCTCTTTAACTTCCCTCCTCCTCTAGAAACCCATAACCCCCCAATCTCTCTCTCTCACCAACCCACCTACTCCTCCTCCTCCCCCTATCCCTACCCCTCAGCTTTATCTCCCTAACCCCAACACCCCAGTCCTCACCCCCTACCCCTACCCCCCATCTCTCTCTAGCCTCCCTCTCTCTAACCTATCTCTCTCTACCCCTAACCTCTCTCTCTCTCTCTACTCATAATCTCATTTCTCTCTCTCTATCTCCTAAACCCTCTCCCTCTCTCTCTCTCCCTAAAAAACCACTCCTCAACTATACCCCCCTTCTCTCTAAATTTCCTACTCCTTTGCAAATGCCTAACTCTCCTGATATCTAAATATTTCTCTCCCCTACCTTGAATCACCCCCCCAACTCTCTCCCTCTCTCTCTCACACACACACACACACACACACACACTCACTCCTCTACTCCCACACGTACCACAAACCCCCTTGTCCTCCCTCTCTCTACCCAAATGCCTAACTCTCCTAAGCTATATCTCTTTCTCTTCTCCTACCCCAAATTACCCCCCCCACATCTCTCTCTCTCTCTCTCTCTCTCTCTCTCTCACAATTCCCTACTACTCCTAGCCATAACCCCCACCTCTCTCTCTCTCCCCCTGGTCCCTAACAACCCCTACTCAATCTCTCTCACACACTCACCCCTCAACTCCCACACCTACCACTAACCCCCTCCACCTCCCTCCCCTCCTACCCCTAACCATTACTAACATACCTTCTCATTCTCTCTCTCCTGTAATCCTCCACTTACCCCTAACATAGACCTCTTTCTCTCTCCCGCAATCCCCTAACAACCATCATAACTCTATCTCTCTACACCTAAACCCCCTCTCTTTCCCTAACCCCCTCTCTCTCTCCTACTCCTACTCCTACATCTAACCATCCCCCCCATCTCTCTCTCTCTCTACATACTCAACACCCCCCACTCAATTATACCCCCTTCTCTCTAACTAGCCTACTCTTTCATAAATCCCTAACCCACTTGGTCTCTATCTATTTCTCTCCCCCAACCCCCATCATCCACCCTACCCCTAATCACCCCCCATCTCTCTCTCTCTCTCTCTCTCTCTCTCTCTCTCTCTCTCGCTCTGAACCCCCTACAAATACACCTACCCCTAACCCCAAACCCCAAACCCTCTCTCTTTATTCCCCCCCTGTCACCCCCCCCCTCTCCCTCTCTCTACACACACATAGAGTCACCCCCTTACTTTCACCCCTACAACTAACCCCCCTCGTCCCTCTTTCTCTCTCCCCTCCTCTCCCTAACCCTTACTAACCCTCTCTTATCTCTCTCTCTCTCTCCCCTACTCCTCCACCTACCCCTAACCCCCACTGCTTTCTCTCTCCCTCAACCCCCTAAGACCCAACCTTTCTCCCTCTCTCGCTCTCCTACCACCACTAACTACCCCTCACACACACACTCTCTCTCTCTCATTGCCTTATTTATTAGCCACCCATCTCTCCATGTTCTCCTAACACCCCTCCACCCTACCACTAACCACCCTCCCCACCAAATCTCTACCTATTTACCCCCACCTCCATGCCCACCACTCTCTCTCTCTCTCTCTCTCTCTCTCTCTCTCTCTCTCTCTAACTACCCCTCCTACCCAAAACCATAATTGCTCTCTCTCTCTCTCTCTCTCTCCCCAACCCCCAAACATCTCATCCCCTTTTCCCTACCTCACCTCTCTCTCCCTACCCTCAACACCCACTCACCCCCTAGCCCTACCCCCATCTCTCTCTCTACCCCCTAACTTCTCTCCCTCTCTACTCATAACTGCTCTCCTTTTCCCCCAACCCTAATTCCCCCCTCTCTCTCCCAACCACCCACCTCTCTCTCTCTCTCTCCTAACCCCCCCTTCCACTTCTCTCTCTCTCTCTCTCTACTCCCAACCCCTCAACTCCTCAACTATTCTCATTTCTCTCTAACAGTCCTGCTCCTCCCCAAACCCCTAACCCTCCGTATCTTTATCTCTTTCCCCCCCCCCAAGATGCCTCTTCCCCCATATGAGTAATCAAACCCCTCAACTCTCTCTCTCTCTCTCTCAAGCCCCCTACTCCGCCCACCCAAACCCTCATCCCCCTCTCTCCCTAATCAACCTCTCTTTATCTCTCTCTCACCTACTCCCCCCTAACCCTTACCCCCTCTCTCTCTCTCACCTACTCCCCCTAATGCTTACCCCCTCTCTCTCCCTCTCACCTACTCCCCCTAACGCTTACCCCCCTCTCTGTCTCTCTCACCTACTCCCCCTAACCCTTACCCCCCCTCTCTCTCCATCCCTCCCTATTCCCTCCATTATCTCTAATTTCCCTCCTACCCAAAAACCTATCCCCCTCGATCTCTATCTCTTTCACTTCCCCCAAAACCCCCTCCTCCCCATTACCCATAATCACCCACTCTCTCTCTCTCTCTAAATTCCCTCCTCCCCCTGAAACCCCTTAACTCCCCTATCTCTATGTCTTTTTATACACAGACCCCCCCCCTCCTACCCTTACCCATGATCACCCCCTCATCTCCCCTCTCATACACTCTACTCATAACCATCCCTCTCTCTCTCTAAGTAACCTCTCTCCTTTCTCGACCACTTACCTCCCCTCTCTCAATATCACCTAATCCTACTCCCCCCTTACCACCTCTCTCCATCTCGCTAACCCCCCCCTCTCTCTCTCTATCCCTACTCCACACATCCCCACTCCTCTCTCTCTCTCTCTCTCTCTCTCCCTCCCTCCCTAATCCACACCTCCCCACACCTAAACTATATCCCCCTTCACCCTAACTACCCTACTCCTCCCAAAACCCCTAATAATCATGATCCATATCTCTTTGTCTCCCCTAACCCCCTTCTCCTCCCCATGCCTGATAAAACCCCCTCAGATCTCTCTCTCTCTCTCTCTCTCTCTCAACCCCCTTCCAATCCACCAACCCCTAACCTCCACCCCTCTCTCTTTCACCATATTCCCTAACACCCTCTCTCTCTCTCTCTCTCTCTCTCTCTCTCAACCCCCTTCCAATCCACCAACCCCTAACCCCCACCCCTCTCTCTTTCACCATATTCCCTAACACCCTCCCTCTCTCTCTCTAACACGTAGAGGACACTCACCCCTCTACTCCCACCCCTAAAACTAACCCCCCTCCTCCCCCTCTCTCTCTCGACTCCTCCTTAAACCCTTACTAATACCCTTTCTCATTCTCTCTCTCCGCTACTCCTCCAACTATTCATAATTCCCCACCTTTTTCTCTCCCCCACAAATCCCCTAACACCCACTCTTTCTCTCTCAAGAGATAACCCCCCTCTCTTTCACTAACACCCTCTCTCTCTTCTACACCCACTACTACCACTAACCATCCTCTCTCTCTCCCTCTCTCTCCCTACTCCACACATCCCACTCAACTATACCCCCTTCTCTCTAAACAGACTACTCCTCCATAAATCCCTAAGCCTCCCAATCTCTATCTCTTTATCTCCCCCAACCCATATCCTCCCTTCTACCCCTTTTCACCCCCCATCTCTCTCTCTCTCTCTCAACATCTTACAAATACACCTACCCCTAACCCTAACCCCCCCTCTCTCCCCCCCTACTCCTTAACACCCCCCTCTCTCTCTTTATCTCTCTCTTCAATAGAAAAACTTAGCCCCCTATTCCCACCCCTACAACCAACCTTCCTTATCTCTCTCTCTCTCTCTCTATCTATCTACCCTCCTCCCCCTAATACTTACTAATCCACCCCCCTCTCTCGTGTACCCTTAACCCCCACCCCTTTCTCTCTCCCCCCAAATCCATAAGACCCTCTCTCTCTCTCTCTCCTACCACAACTAATGACCTCTCGCACTTTGTATCTCTCCCCACTCTATCCATAATCCATCACTCTCTCTATGTTATCCTAATCCTCCTACACCCTACTAGTAACCACCCCCTATATACCCCCCACCTATCTCTCTCTCTTTACTCCCCACCCCCAAACTCCTCTTTCTCTCTACTTGTAACCCCCCTCTTTTTCCCCCTACCCCTAACCTCCCCTTCTCTCTTCCAATCCCCCTTTCTCTCTCCTAACCCCCCCATCCCTCTCCTCTCTACTATCAAACACACAACTCCTCACCTATAACCCCTTTCTCTCTAGTTGTCCTACTCCCCAAACCCTAAACCCTCCTAATCTATATCTCTTTCTCTCCCCCATGTGACTAGTAAGACCCCCATAAATCCCCAAATATCCCTCTATATCTCCCAATCACACTCTACCACCTATCCCTACCTCCCCTCTCTCTCTCCCTACAGTAGCAGCCTGGTCTTCACCCCCCTAACACTACCCCCCCATCTCCCTCTATCTCCCTCCCTCTCTCTCTCTTTCCCTCTCTACCCTTAAATTCTCTCTCTCTACTTGTAACCCCCTCTCTCTTTTCAACCCCCCTACTACTCCCCGTAACTCCCCCTTTTCCCCTCTCTCCTAATATCCCTGTCCCCTACCACTTTTCTCTCTCTCTCTCTCTCCTCCTCTCCCTACCACTTCTCTCTCTCTCTCTCTCTCTCTCTCTCTCTCTCTCTCCCTCCCTCTCTCTCTCTCTCACCTACTCCCACCACTACCAGTAAACACTCCTCCCCCCCTCTCTATCTCTCCTCTCCTCCTCCTCAACCTTACTAACACCCCCTCTCATTCTCTTTCTACCCTATTCCACCTACCCCTAAAACCCCATATATTTATGTCTCCCCAAACCCCATAACACGTACCCTCTCTCTCTCTTTGACCACAACTAACAACCCCCCACACTCTCTATAACCCCACTCTATCCATAATCCACCACTCTCTCTATGTTATCCTAATCCCCCTACACCCTAGTAGTAACCACCAACCCACCATCAGTCTCCCTAAATACCTCCACTTCCATGCCCACCTCCCTCTCTCTCTCACCCCCTATACTCTTCCCTTTCTCTTTAATTGACATTTTTCTCCCCAAACCCATAATCCCCCCAATCTCTCTCTCTCTCTCTCTCTCTCTCTCTCTCCATCCCCAACCCCCAGCTCCTTCCCCCTACACCTAACCTCCCCCCTCTCTCTCCAAATCCCCATGTTTTTAATCATTCCCTCCCTCCCTCCCTATCTCTCTCTCTCTCTCTCCATCCTCCTATACCCACCACTCCTTAACTATACCCCTTTCTCTCTAACATTCCTACTTCCCAAACCTCCAACCCTCCTAATCCCTATCTCTTTCTCTCCCCCAACACCCCTCCTCCCCCTTACAAATAGTCGGACCCCCGTAAACCCCCAAATCTATCTCTATATATCTCAATAACTATCTACCCCCATCCTATCAACTTCTCATCCACCTGTCCCTACCCCCCCTCTCTCTCCCTACCCCAATGACCCAATTTTCACCTCTCTCTCTCCCTCTCTCTCCCTCTCCCTCTCTACCACTAATCTCTCTCTCTCTCCTCTCTCTCTCTCCTCTCTCTCTCTCTCTCTCTCTCTCTTAACTTCCTACTCCTTCACCTACCCATAACCCCCATCTCTTTCTCTCTCCCCCAACCCCCTAACATGTACCATCTCTCTCTACCTCTCTCTCTACACCTAACACCCCTCTCCTTTTCCAATCCCCTATGTCTCTATTTTACACCTATGAATAACCACCCCTTCTCTCTCTCTCTCTCTCTCTCTCTCTCTCTCTATATATATATATATATATATATGTCCACCCCCCACCCCACTGCACCCCTCCTCCGCCTCTCTCTCTTTCTCCCTACTCCACATGAACCCACTTGGTAGCTATACCACCCTTATCTCTAACTCCCCTTCTCCACCTAAAATACCTAGCCCTCATGTTCTTTATCTCTTTATATCCCCTAACCCCGCTCCTCCCCCTATCACTAATAACCTCCCTCATTTCTCTCTCTCTCTCTCTCTCTCTCTAACCCCTTACTAATCCACCTACCCGTAGTCCCCACCCCCTCTCTCCCCTCCTCCTAACAACCCCCTTTCTCTAACACACATAGTCACCTCCCTAAACATAACCCTCCAACTAACCCCCGTGCCCCCCCCAACTCTCTCTCTCCCATCACCCCCCCTAAAGCTTACTAACACCCTCTCTAAGAGACTCTCTCTACTCTACTCCACCACCTACACTTAACACCAACCCATTTATCCCCCCTGACACCATTTCTCTCTCCCTCTCTCTCTCTACCCCTAATACCACCCTCTCTCTCTCTCTCCCCCTCTCTCTCTCTCTCTCCCCTACACTTAACACTAATCAAATCCTCACGTGCAATCTCTCTCTCACCCTATATAGAATCCAACCCTCTCTCTATGTTTCTTCTAATCCAACTCCCCCTACCACTAACCAATCTTACATCACCTCTCTCGCTATATATTCCCACCTCCTTTCCCACCTTTCTCTTTCACTCTACTTATACTCCCCCCGCTCATCTTTAACCCGCGTTCCTCCTCTCCAAACCCATAGCCCCGCCAACCTCTCTCTCTCTCTCTCTCTCTCTCTCCCTCTCCCTCTCACCCTCACCCACCAAACTCATCATCCCCCTATCCCTAACCCCCTTTCTCTCTTCCTACCCACAACCCCCCCATTTCTCACCCTCTCTCTCTCTCTCTCTCTCTCTCTCTCTCTCTCCCTAACCCCCAAAACTCATCATCCCCCTATCCCTAAATCATTTTCTTTCTCCCTAGCCAAAGCCCCCATTTCTAACCCCTCTACCCATACCCTCTCTCTCTCTCTATGTCTACTTGTAATCCCTATCTCTCACCCTAAACCCCCTCAATTTCCCCTTACCACCCTTACTCTCTGTCTCTCCTAACCCCCACACTCCTACCATTTCTCTCTCTACCTCTATCTCTCTCTACTTGTAACACTACAACTCCTTAACTATAAACCCCTTCTCTCTAACTTCCTACTCCTCCCTAATCCTTAGCCCTCTTGATATATATCTCTTTATCTATTCCAACCCCCCCCTCATCTCTCTCTCCCAACCCCTTACTAATCAACCTACCACTAACCCACACCCCTCTCTCTCTCTCCCACCTACTCCCTAACACCCCCCTCTCTCTCCCCCCTAGCCGTTACCAACCCATTCTCTCACTCTCTCTCTCCTCTACTCCACCTACTCCACCTACCCCTAAAACCCATCACAACCCCCCTCTCTCTCTCCCCATCTTATCTCTAATTTACGTCCACTCCAAACCCATAACCACCTTGATCTCTATCTCTTTCTCCCCCCCCAACACTCCTCTCCACTTCCCCTAATCACCCTCTCTCTCTCTACCTCCTTTTCTCTCTAATTTCCTTCCTCCCCTCCTCCCTTAACCACTAACCACCCTGATCTCTATCTCTTTCTACCCCCAACACTCCTCCTCTCCACTACCCCTAATAACCATTTCTCTCTCTATATATCTCTCAACCCCAGAAGACCCCCCCCTCTCCCTCTCTAACCCTAAATGCAACTTCTCTCACTCTCTCTCTCTCTCTCCTACCAAAACTAATAACCCCTCATGCACTCTCTCTCTCTCTCTCCTACCAAAACTAAGAACCCCTCATGCACTCTCTCTCTCCCCACTCTATCCATGAGCCACCTCTCTCTATGTTCTCCTAATCCCCCTACACCCTACCAATAACCACCAACCCACCATATCTCTCCCTAAATACCTCCACCTCCATGCCCACCTTTCTATTCCACCCCCACATACTCTTCCCCTTCTCTTTAACTAACCTCCTTGTCCTTAAACCCATAATCCCCCAATATTTCTCTCTCTCTCTCTCTCTCTCTCTCTACCCCCAACCCCCACAATTTTCTTTCTCTTTACTCGTAACCCACCTCCTTTGCTCACTACACCTAACCTCCCCCTCTCTCTTTCCTAATTCCCTCCCTCCCTCTCTCTTTCCCTCTCTCTCCATACTCGCAAACCCACCAATCCTCAACTATACCCCTTTCCTCTAACTATCCTACTCCCCACACCCTAACCTTCGAAATCTCTATCTCATTCTCTCCCCCAATACCCCCTCCTCCCCCATATAACTAGTTGGACCCCCACAAAACCCCAAATCTCTGTCTATATCTCATAATCACTCTCTACCCCCCATACTTCCAACTTGTCATCCACCTACGCCCCCTCTCTCTCTCCCTACCCCAACAACCTAGTATTCACACTCTAACCCTACCCACCATATCTCTCTCTCCCTCTGTCTCTCAACCCATAACCTTTCTCTCTCTCTAGCCCTAACTTCTCTCTCTCTACTCGTAACCCCAATCCAACTCCCCCTACCACTAACCACCCTGCCATCATCTCTCTCTCTACCTACTCCACACCCCTTTCTCCCTAACTATACTACTCCTTCGCAAATCCCTAAACCACTTGGTATCTATCTCTTTCTCTCCCCCCCAACCCCCTGACACGTACCATCTCTCTCTACACCTAATACCCCTCTCCTTTTCCAATCCCCTATGTCTCTCTTTTACTCCTATGAATAACCACCCCTTCTCTCTCTCTCTCTCTCTCTCTCTCTCTCTCTCTCTCTCTATATATATATATATATATATATATATATATATGTTTTCCCCCACCCCGCTGCACCCCTCTCCCACCTCTCTCTCGTTCTCCCTACTCCACATGAACCCACTTGGTAGCTATACCACCCTTATCTCTAACTCCCCTTCTCCACCCAAAATACCTAGCTCTCATGTTCTTTATCTCTTTATATCCCCTAACCCCGCTCCTCCCCTATCACTAATAACCCCCCCTCATCTCTCTCTCTCTCTCTCTCTCTCTCTCTCTCTCTCTGAACCCCTTACTAATCCACCTAGCCCTAGCTCTATCCCCCAACCCTCTCTCTCTCCTCCTAACAACCTCCCTTTCTCTAACACACACGATCACCTCCCTAAACACAACCCTCCAACTAACCCCCATGCCCCCCCCAACTCTCTCTCTCCCATGTTCCCCCTAAAGCTTACTAACACCCTTTCTAAGACACTCTCTCTACTCTACTCCACCACCTACACTTAACACCCACCCATTTACCCCCCCCCAACCCCTGACACCATTTCTCTCTCCCCCTCTCTCTCTACCCCTAACAACACCCTCTCTCTCCCTCTCCCTCTCTCTCTCCCCTACACCTACCACTAATCAAACCCTCACATGCAATCTCTCTCTCTCTCACCCTATCTAGAAGCCAACCCTCTCTCTATGTTTCTCATAATCCAACTCCCCCCTACCACTAACCAACCTATCATCATCTCTCTCGCTATATATTCTGACCTCCTTTCCCACCTTTCTCTTTCACTCTACCTATACTCCCCCCCCTTATCTTTAACTGTGCTCCTCCTCTCTAAACCCATAATCCTGCCAAACTCTCTCTCTCTCTCCCTAACCACCAAACTCATCATCCCCCTATCCCTAACCCCCTTTCTCTCTCCCTACCCACAACTGCCCATTTATCACCCTCGAACCCTACCCTATCTCTCTCTCTCTCTCCCCAACCCACAAACTCAACATCCCCCTATCCCTAACCCCTTTTCTCTCTCCCTAGCTAAAACCCCCATTTCTAACCCCTCTACCCATACCCTCTTTCTCTCTATGTCTATTTGTAACTCCCTATCTCTCACCCTAAACCCCCTAATTTTCCCCCTTACTACCTTACTCTCTCTCTCTCTCTCTCCTAACCCCCTCACTCGTACCATTTCTCCCTCTCTCCCTCTGTCTCTCTCTCTCTACTTGTAACACCACCACTCCTTAACTATAAACCCCCTTCTCTCTAACTTCCTACTCCTCCCTAAATCCCTAGCCCTCATGATCTCGATCTCTTTATCTATTCCAACCCCCCCTCATCTCTCTCTCTCAACCCCTTACTAATCAACCTACCACTAACCCCCACACCTCTCTCTCTCCCACCTACTCCCTAACACCCCCCCTCTCTCTCCCCTAGCCCTTACTAACCCATTCTATCGCTCTCTCTCCTCTACTCCACCAACCCCTAAAACCCATCACACCCCCCCTCTCTCTCTCCCCACCTTATCTCTAATTTACCTCCACTCCAAACCCATAACCACCTTGATCTCTATCTCTTTCTCCCCCCCAATGCTCCTTTCCACTTACCCTAATCACCTTCTCTCTCTCTCTACCCCCCTTTTCTCTCTAATTTCCCTCCTCCCTAATCCACTAAACACCGTGATCTCTATCTTTTTCTACCCCAACACTCCTCCTCTCCACTACCCCTAATAACCATTTCTCTCTCTCTATATCTCTCAACCCCCTAAGACCCCCCCTCTCCCTCTCTACCCCTAATTGCAACTTCTCTCACTCTCTCTCTCTCTCTCTCTCTCTCTCTCTCTCTCTCTCTCCTACCACCACTAAAAACCCCTCACACACTCTCTCTCTCCCCACTCTATACATAAGCCACCTCTCTCTCTATGTTCTCCTAATCCCCCTACACCCTACCAACAACCCACCATATCTCTCCCTAAATACCTCCACCTCCATGCCCACCTTTCTATTCCTCCCCCACATACTCTTCCCCTTCTCTTTAACTAACCTCCTTGTCCTTAAACCCATAATCCCCCAATATTTCTCTCTCTCTCTCTCTCTCTCTCTCTCTCTCTCTCTACCCCCAAACCCCACAATTTTCTTTCTCTCTACTCGTAACCCACCTCCTTTCCTCACTACACCTAACCTCTCCCTCTCTCTACAAAATTCCCCTCTCGCTTTCCTAATTCCCTCCCTCCCTCTCTTGTTCTCTCTCTTTCCATACTCGCAAACCCACCAATCCTCAACTATACCCCTTTCTCTCTAACTATCCTACTCCCCAATCCCCTAACCTTCCAAATCTCTATCTCTTTCTCTCCCCCAATACCCCTCCTCCCCCATATGACTAGTTGGACCCCCACAACAAACCCCCAAATATCTCTCTATATCTCATAATCACTCTCTACCCCCCATACTTCCAACTTGTCATCCACGTACAACCCCCTCTCTCTCTCCCTACCCCAACAACCTAGTATTCACACTCTAACCCTATCCCCCATCTCTCTCTCTCCCTCTTTCTCTCAACCCCTAACCTTTCTCTCTCTCTAGCCCTAACTTATCTCTCTCTACTCGTAAACCCAATCCAACTCCCTCTACCACTAACCACCCTGCCATCATCTCTCTCTCTCTACCTACTCCACACCCCCAACTCAATTATACCCCCTTCTCCCTAACTAGCCTACTCCTTCGCAAATCCCTAAACCACTTGGTATCTATCTCTTTCTCTCCCCCCAACCCCCATCTTCTTCCCTACCCCTAATCACCCCACGAGTCTCTCTCTCTCTCTCTCCCTCAACCCCCTACAAATCCACCTACCCCCAACCCCAAGCCACCTCTCTTTATCCCTAATCCCTAACACCCCCTGCTCTCTCTCTCTCTCTCCCTCTCTACACACACACAAAATCAACCCCTTACTTTCACCCACACAGACACACAATCACCCCATTACTTTCACCCCTACAACCAAGCCCCCCCATCCCTCTCTCTCTCTGCCCTCCTCCCCCTAACCCTTACAAACCCTCTCTTCTCAGTCTATCTCTCTCTCTCTCTCTCTTCCCTAATCCTCCACCTACACATAACACCACCCCTTTCTCTCTCCCTCTCACTCTCACTCTACCCCTAATCCCAACCTCTCTCTCTCTCTCTCTCCTACCACCACTAACTACCCCTCACACACTCTCTCTCTCATTGCCTTATCTATAAGCCACACATGTCTCCATGTTATTCTAACACCCATCCACCCTCCCACCATATCTCTCCCTATTTACCCCCACCTCCCTGCCCACCCCTCTCTCTCTCTCTCTCTAACCCCCAAAAACCTCATCCCCTTATCCCTACCACATCTATCTCTCCCTACCCTCAACCCCCACTCACCTCCTAACCCTACCCTCATCTCTCTCTCTACCCCTAACTTATCTCCCTCTCTACTTGTAAATCCTCTCCTTTCCCCCCAACCGTAATCCCCCCCCTCTCTCTCCCAACCACCCACCTCTTTCTCTCTCTCTCTCTCTCTCTCCCTAATCAACCTCTCTTTCTCTCTCACACACCTACTCCCGCTAACCCTTACCCCCTCTCTCTCTCTCACCTACTCCCCCTCAACCTTAACCCCCCTCTCTCTCTCACACATACTCCTCCTAACCCTTACCCCCATCTCTCTCTCCACACCCTCGATCTCTAACTTCCCCCCCCCAAAACCCCTTAGCTCCATGATCTCCATCTCTTTCTATACATATCCCCCCCTCCTATTGTTACCCATAATCACCCCCTCATCTCTCTCACACACTCTACTCAAAACCCTCCCTCTCTCTCTAAGTAACCTATCACCTTTCCCGACCCCTTACCTCCCTCTCTCCATCTCACCCTAATCCTACTCACCCTACCACCTCTCTCTCCATCTCTCTATCCCATCTCTTTATTTGTGTGTCCCTACTCCACACATCCCCACTCCTATATCTCTCTCTCTCTCTGTCTCCCACACATCCCCACTCCTCTCTCTCTCTCTCTCTCTCTCTCTCTCTACTCCACACATCCCCACTCCTAAACTATATCCCCCTTCTCCCTAACTACCCTACTCCTACCCAAACCCCTATAATCATGATCCATATCTCTTTGTATCCCCCAACCCCTTCTCCTCCCTATGTATGATAAAAACCCCTCGGATATCTCTCTCTATCTCTCTCTCTCTAAACCCTCTTCCAATCCACCAACCCCTAACCCCCCACCCCTCTCTCTTTCACAGTATTCCCTAACACCCTCCCTCTCTCTCTCTTACAAATAGAGACACTCACCCTTCCACTCCCACCCCTAAAACTAACCCCCCTACTCCTCCCCCTCTCTCTCTCCACTCCTCCCTTACCCTTTGTAAGACCATTTCTCATTCTCTCTCTCTGATACTCCTCCAACTACCCCTAACACCCACCCTTTCTCTCTCAATAGATAACCCCCCTCTCTTTCCCTAACACCCTCTCTCTCTCCTACTCACACTACTACCACTAACCATCCTCTCTCACTCCCTCTCTCTCCCTACTCCACACACCCCACTTA